>VWZY01009916.1:10652-46668 GCA_013399075.1 Chloroceryle aenea | reverse complement strand
TCGAGTCCCGCCCGGAGAAACGCTCGGCTCGGGCTAAAGAAAAGCTTCCTGGCCCGAGCGTGCTCTTGGAGAAGTTTATTTAGATGCCGGATTTCATTTCGGGTGAAGGTGGGGATGAGGAGTTACTTTGCATCCCGGCCTTGGGGGCTGCATCTTAATGGGGTGTTCCGTGTAGGGACTGGTCGGACTGGCAGGGTGTGCTGGTACCTGCGTTACAACGATCGCCTACCGACCCTCGGAGGAGAGGGGGAGGCAAAAAAAGTGAAATCAGATCCCAGGCGGCTTTCAGGGGAAGGTACGGTCAGTAGCAAATGCAATTTTAAAAGCCTCCCCAGTTGAAAAGGAGACACTTTCATAGGATCAGCAGGGGGCTCTCCCCAAATGGCCTTTTATCTTCTCTAAACTGGCGTCATTCTCTCACCTCTGAAACATCATTGTGTTGCCCGGCCTCCTAGGGCTGCGTTTTGTCCGGGAAAACACTGAGCTGTCTCTTGTCCTTGATGCTAAGAAGACGTGGATTTAAATGACTTCACTTAACTAGGTAGATTATTGATGTGCTGAATTCAAAGGAGTCACTTTTTCTTTTCCTATGCTGTGCATCCGCATGGATCTGTTTCCCCTTGAAAGAGAAGAGCATAATCCTGGAAATGGAGGAGCGGCTGCTTAGTACAAGTTAAATCAGTATCATTTTATTTGCTAAATCTGTTTCTGGCGTTAAAAAAACCCCAACAAACCCAAACCATCTAATGTGATCACCTCAACACATAGTTTCTTTAAAAAAGCAGCTCATAAAAATATCCCTGGATACCGTGCTGTGAAGCAGTTTTGCTTCCCAAGACTTGTGCCTACTATAGAAAGTCGGGAACAATCTGGGTGCTGGTGCAGAGGGATGGAAATAATGGGAAAGCTGTGTTTACTATTAGTTGGCTATTTAAGGCCTCAAAGTAATTGAATGTGGTGAAGCTGGTTGTTAAACTCTGAAACCCCTTTTCATACTGAGCTCTGTTTTTATATGCTTAATATTTTGGCTTTCTTGACTCCCATCAAGCTAATGCGCAGCCTGTCCTTTGCTCTCCCCTGTAACATTATTACAGCTGTTTAAGATTAAAAACCAGTGGGAACAAACCTCCCCTGATTTTAGACGCTTCTTTGCTGACCTCCTACAGTAGGAACAAAAAATGTTATGACATGTGTCAGTGCAGCCCGTGCTTCACGCTTGATTTTAGGGCAGAAATTGCCTAAAATTCCTAAGGCTGGGTGTAGCTGGCATGGAATTACCCTTTCTTCCACTTGTGTGGGGCTGTTGGCGAGCGGTGGTGGGTCGCCTGCGCCCCAGGAGCATCGGCACAGCGGGGATGCTCCGGGTGATGCAAGCAGGTGCCGGGGCTGGGGGATTCTGGAGTGAAAGCACCTTTGGGTTTGAATTAGATATAAATCTAAGGGTATCATCCTGGGTGACACAGAGGCAGGCCCCAAATCAGGACCTAGCGAGAGGAAGTTGCGGTAGCCGGAGGAAGGATTAACATCCAACCGTTTGGGAGCTGCGGTTTTATTTAGTTTCCTAAACTGTAGAGGAGGAAGCGGCGAGATTTCATGGTTCCCTTGCACGCTCTCTTCGTGCTTTGGTCCTTGCCAGTTGTGGCTCCCACATCTGCACATCCTGGGAATAGGCAGGAGGTGGTGTCACCAGCCGCTGCAGCGGGATGTAACTGTGGGAGAGGGCTTTGGAGAAAGGATAGGTCTGGGCTGGAGGTGGGGAGGAAGCATCCAATGAGCAGGTGGAAACGCTTACATCGAGCGAAGGTGAGAGGTTGGTTTGGGTGTGTTTTGTGTCTGGAAGAAGGAAATTGTAGACAGAGCCTCCATAAATGCAGGAAGGGAGGATGAGGTGGAGCCTTCAGAGCGGACACTAGAGGAGCAAGTGGAAGAGGTAAGAGGAGAGCCACAACATTTGTGAGCCTTAAATGCCTGTGAAAAGGGGAATGGTGTAATGGTTTTAGAAGACGTGAGATAGCAAATAAATTCGATTTCTGCTGGAGCAGCCAGCAGTGCTATAAAGGAGATCGGTCTCCTCCACGCAGCATTTGCTTCCCGTGATACGTTCTTCTTCTCCTGGTGTTTCACGTAATTAGTTCAACAGCAATAAGAACTTTGTGTTGTTAATCAAATGACATTGTTTTGTGTTGTTGGGAAGAACGAGGTGCACGTACGTCTGCTTTGTAATAGAGGCTGAAGCTGCAGGAAGAATGAGATTTCTGACAATTGTTTTTGGCACTCGGACCACTGCTTCCTATTTCTAGACACTTGCATTGAGTGCAGCCTCTGTTACCTCTAAGCACCGCTTTGTTTTCTCACTGTAGAAGTGCTCTGATTTCATACATAATATTTCCTCCTCGAATGGTAGTGCATGGAGCAGCCAAAGATAATGTCACGTTGGTGACGACTGATGAGCTGCATCATTTGCTGGACCTCTCAGACAGCAGTTTAGCAGTTTCTTATTCAAGTTTCTAATTAGAATATACATCTTTCTGTCCTACAAAATGCTCACCTAGTGAGAACACGTGTTGAGTGCTGCAGTGCCAAAGGACGCGCGGGTTCCTGGATGTCTCTGTGTTACCATCCTGGGTGTTATTTCTCCACGAGTGGTTAAATGTAGAAAGTTTGTTGGTTGTCTGACTTCCTCAATGGCACTGATGAAGGTTCCCCCTCGGTTTGACAGTTCTACCAAACGCACAGTTAATGATGTTGCTGTGTCTTAATATCCCGTGTAGAGCCTCTGATGCACCAGGGATGGGGTGGTGTGTACATGCTCACGCGCTCGCCTGTTTTTTTTGCCCTGAGCAACAGAGGTGGTCTGTTTATGATTCTCCCCAAAGTTCAGCAGTGATTCTTCCAAATTAACCAGCAACCGCCACCCCACCATCTCTTACTCTTCCCTCCCCTTCCTGTGGGATGGAGGGTGCTGTGATGGCAGCGGGACACAGGTACTGTACCTACAGCCATCCGAATCCATCACCTTCTTTCATTTGTTAGAGCGTGCATTGACAGCGTCCCTAGCGCTCCGGGGAGCAGCTTTTGGCAGCAGGCTGCATCCTTGGAAGAAGATGTGCAATCGCATCTCTGCTTGCCAGCCCGAGTGGCTGCATTGCTTGTCATTACTCAGTAGTTGTGTCTTAAATAGCCCAGTGTCATCATTTGCAGAGGGCTGGAGCTGGGTGAAGGAGCAGCTCACGTGACAGTCCTGTAATATATTCTCCTGGGCAGAGCTGACACTCGGTGGTAATTAAAAGCTCCGCGTCCGTTTATACTAAAATTATAACTAAATTGGTGGTTGTGGCCTGACCTGGTCTGCTGGTGGAGTTTCACCATCCCTGTTAACCTGGCTCGTCTGATCCTGGCTTCTCTGAATGGCTTGAAATTACAGAGTAGGTTGTTGGTTGAAACAACTGAAATTCTTTGGTTGGGAGGTGAAGGCAGGGAAAGAATAAATCAAAACTTTTGTGAGCGTTTTGTTTGGGTCTGGCAAGGTTTAACTGGCTAAATCTGCACGGGGCATTCAAGGTGAGGACTATTTTTTGATAGCGTGGGGCAAAGTAAGATCTTCTCCTCCAAAATGAGGATATAATACTTGCAGAGAGAGTTGAAAGGATCAAGCAATGCTTTGAAGATGAAAAGCATTATTAAGTGCTTCTATAATTTTCAAAAAGCATGTTGATGTTTCTAGCCAGATAGTAACAAAAGTTAGAGGCCCGGAGGGCTTTGAATATTTTCGAAGGCAGCTCTGCCATCTCCCTCCTTTATACATGCTCTGTGGAGGAGGCACAGCCCTTTCTCACTGCCATTCATCTTGGAGATTGGAAGAGAGGAAGAAAAAAAAGGGCGGTTGAATTGGAAAACAGCAGGTCGCTGGTCAAATTTTTCTTTTTTTTTTTCCTCAAGCTTGATTGGCAAGCACATTATTTATTTCTTTTTCTAATAACTCGGCTGGCCATATGTTTTCTCAAGAAGAACAGATTGTGCACAGACCAGAATTACACGGAGATGGGGAGATGTCCAGGGCTTTCTATGGGGAGGATGCCCTGACACCATTGTTCTAAAAAATCCACATTCTTTGGAGATTTCTGGGTGATAGCAAAGAGTTGAAGTCACCAGAACTGTCCATTATATAATCTCTTTGAAAATGAACACTGACAGAGTACTGTATTTAAATGGGATGGTCTTCTGGCTCGTGCCAGTGGATTTACAACTCCGAAGAGATAAATGCCATTTGGAACTGCACTGCAGATGAATTGAAATGCTAGACCCCTGGTTCTCTGTCTCAGCCCTTCTTGCTAGGGGTACTTACAAATAAATCTGTTGCTGACTGCGAGATCCTTGTGCAGCAAGTGATGTAAAGCACTACACGTCCTCCAGCACCGGGGCTCAAACCTTCACCTCTGTGGACCCTCAACAAAATGACAGCACAGAAAATTGCTTCACTGTGTTTTGGTTTGGTTTTCCTTTTATTTTCAGGTTGCTTCTGGCTTATGAAGCTGAAATACAATAGAAAAATGTAAGTGAGGAAGGCTGATAAATGTTTGACGATATCTTCTTTTGGGGGGAGAGGAAAAAAAAAAGATTATTTGGCAGTAGTGCTCACTTTAGTAATAATTACAGAGTAGAAACCAGTGGAGTAAAACCTCATCTGTTTTACATGATTATGCCTTGGTTTGAATCCAGCTACAGCAGCCTTTTTCAAGGCTTTCTGAAGACCCAAGACTGCAGCAGTTTTTCATCCTGTTCCACGTGGATTCTGTTTTTTCTTTTTTTTTTTTCTTCCAGCATGAAACATTTCAGAGAGAGAGAGAGAGAGGGGAGATGTTGGTGGCAGGGCAGTGAAAACGGCTGAGCGTAGGAGCCCGAATCTGAATTTTTAATTAGGCTTTGAGTTGTCTCTTCAAAGTGTTGGGACATCGTTAGTGATGTAAGTCTTGTTGCATTAGCAAAGGCCGACGTTGCCCTTCAAACGGCGCGGATGCAGCTGTCCCGGGCAGATAAAAGTTGCCCAGCGAGGTGGGGTGGTAGATAATTAGCTGTCCCCTGCACAGGACCCCGCCAGTCGCGCTGGGCACCGAGGGGTTATTAGCAGCAAGAAATCCAAGTACTCTGTGAAGCGATTGGGAATCTCTCAGCTGTGGCAGGGCTGATAACGCGTTATGTTAAGAAGGTGCAAAAGTAAATATGGTGTGTGTTAGCCTAGTTTTTTTTCTTGGCTTAATTCAGCAGAGGAGGAATGAACGGTTAGTGCCTGATGATCTGAACATAGCAGAGAAGCTGCTCTGCTGCTGGTAGCTTGGCCAGGCACTGGTGAGAAGAAAATCTCATGCTTATTGGCAAAGAACGTTGAGTGCTTCACCTTCTTTCTGACGGAAGGGCAAGATATGTTTGAGAAATGAAGAAAATGTGAAACACTAATGAAGCATTTTTAATATGTTTACCAGTTGCTTTATGTCCGTGGATAAAAGGGATTATTAAGTATTTACAGATTATTTTTTTAGTTAACAGTGACTGTTTTCTGTTCATCAATTATTGGTGAAAAGATGGCAAAGGGATGGTGAAGAAATGGCAAAGAGATTGGAGTCTTGTCAGGTCAGGGTGTGAAACTGCCCATCTCTAAGGAATTATCCCAAATTTCTGCAACCCTTTGTCAGGATCCTGCACAGTTTGAACTGCTCAAAGCTGGGGTACAGGGTTACCTCTGGGAAGCCTGGTGATGGTGATGCTTTATGGATCAGAACTTATGGGGATGTAGCTGGGGACTTCATGAAGGGTCCCAGGACTGATTTGCTTGTCTGTAGTTGGATAGGAAAATACTAAATTTGGGTTTTTTTTTTTACTGTACATGGATAATGTAGCTTGAAACTTGAAATTCAGGCAACAATCCCAGGAAAAGTTTTAATGGAATAACCTTTACCAACAGCCTGTAAGGTCTCAGTAGAGTCTCCCAAGCGATTTTGCAGAAGCATATTTGCACAATTAACAGTCATTAGTAAAAAGAACCCATTGCATCCCCCCGTACCAGCTTCTCGGCCAGAAGCAGCTGATAAAAACAGCTTTTAACTGGTGCCGTTTCCCTTCGAGCGCACGGTTTTGCTCAACTTTTGACTGTGATTTGAAGCTGCAACCACTCTACTAATAGAGCAGAAAAGCCCTAAGACCTTTCTGAGAAGAGCTGTCATTTCAGCTGCAGCATTTCCGCAGAGCTGTCTAGCCAGGGCTCGCTGTCTGCTTTGGGCCATTTTTTTTTGCGCACGCTCCCGCAATGCAGTAGGAATTTTTGGTTACACTCATGATCATCATGGGTGGAAATGAGGCCAGGGAAAAAGGCTTTAAAACAGACACATCTGGAAGGTGCCATAAAGGTTTTTAGAAGCTGGAATGTCTTAAGCAGTGTTTCTTGTGTCTTCACCCTGGTAGGGTTATGAGGGTATTTTGGTGCCATTTTTTGTGGATTTCAGACCAGGCTGTGACTGAAGGGGAGTTCAGCTTGATGGTGATGATCGGACGGTACCGCACCGAAGGGATGAGGTGCTCCCACAGCCTCCCTGTCCCTGGTTCAGTCCCTGCCTCCCTTGCTTTTGGCAAGGGAGGTATTAGAAGTATTTCCTCGTGGGCTGTACTTCCACCTCAGAACTAATATCGAACAAAACCTGGGGAGGTGTTTGTGGTGACGGGGAGGAGAGGAGAAGGGACAGACTCCCAAAAATAGCCATAGTGGGAACCTGTTTGCCTGGAGCAAGTCCAGGCTCTGAGCCAAGGCTTCCCAGCCTTCAGGAGGATTGCTTGAAGAGCCAGGAGGGCTCTTTGCCTCTTATTTATTGGAAAATAAAGGAACCCCAAATTGTGTGCGTCAGGAGTGCGAGACTGTATCGTAGAGACTTTCCTGTTGCGCGAGGGCGGCATTTGATAGTAGGATGGATAGCAAGTGACTAAAAATATTGGTTTTAACCAAATCAGAAGCCATGGTAGCACAAAGAATATCAGCTCTGGGATCCCTGCATGCTTGCGATCGTTTCTTCTCCTTCCCCTTTACCACGTGATGGTGGATGGGTGTGAAAAGCAGTCAAATAGTGTTACAGCCACAGGGAGAGGTGTTCAGCAGCATCCGGAGACAGCGCCAGCAGTGAGCCAAGAGCTGTTCCTGGCCAGGGACCGTTCCACATCTGCTGTGTTATCAGGCAGGCTGTTGCTGCCCCATGGGATTGTTCATCTCTCTGATGCATCACCCCAAACCTGGCTGCTGCTTTGGGAATGGAGAGAGCCCAAATCCTCAGCAGAGACCGGTCACGTTCGACTATTCTGCCTCAAAACAGTGAAGGAGAGGAAAACTTAAGTTGTGTGGTGCTTCCCAGGGTGAAGTAGATGCCGAGATGTTTTATGCATTGGTGAGCATCAAGGGAGGAGTGCTCTTTGGGAATACAGCAGAAGCCTTGGTACTGCTCCAGACCTGTGTGCTTTGTGGGAGCAAAATAAAGTTTGCCTGAAGTGTTTGCTTTCAGTGGTAGCCTGTCCATTGCTGATCAACACATGGGCAAATGCTGGTGGAAGCTTTGTACAGAAGAAGGTAATTTTCAGATTGTTTTGTTTGTTTGTTTAGCTGATGGTCATTGAACTACCAAGTTATTTTCCCTTGTTTTTTCCAATACGGAAGTCATATGAGGTTTCTGACTTTTGATGGCATTGACCTAGGCGCTGTTTGGTGGGAAAGAAAAGAAGTAGGATCTCTCATTATTGCGAGGGATGAAAAAGTGGAGGAGGAAAGGCCACTGGAACTCAGCAGATCTACATTTCAGCTCAGTGTCTGGTTCGTGGGAGAGGCTGGAGCGGGCGCGTGATCGGCAGGTTCAGCTTCCAGCTGCCAACAGCCCGCGTGGCCAACCCTCGTGCACTTGGTGTAGTCAAGAGGGGCCAAACCCAACAGAATTTTTGTGTTTTGTGGAAGAGATATGAAGGGTAAAATGAAAGGATTTTTACTTGGAGGATAATGTATTTGGTAGTTTTAACAATGAAAGGATATTTAATTTCAATGCGGTGCAACTGCAGCCTAGGTAGGTGGACTGCCTTGTGTTTATTTACTGCCCAAAGACTCCTGTAATGTGAATCTCTTAGTTGTCTTTCATTTCCATTTATTTATTTTACTTTGCCAGTGGCTACCCAGGACTGCCAGGCATGATGTTGGATTTATTTCCTTGGTCTGGCTTGGTGGAGCTCAGCTACAGAAAACAATTTGCAGGGAAAACTGCACTTTCTGGAGCAGGCAGGAAGGCAGGGATACGTACTGAGGATGGTTTGTCTGTCACGTTAGCCAGCAGTGGTCACACTTCTGTTTTGAAACCCTAAATTTCAGTCTTTAATCTGTTGGATTAAAACTAGATGATGTTATGCCTGGATACTCAGTGTCTTATGCCTTGCTTGTAGGAGGTGATGATTTAAGGAGAAATAAATTAAAAAAAATGGGAAAAAGGTAATAATGAATGAAGTCTACTTTCATTTTTTGATTTTTTGACTGAAATGAAACTCATTTCTGTTACAATATTTGATCATTTCAAATACAATATTCCGACTCTTCCTTTTGAATTCTGGTGCTGTTGTACTGATTCACTGGTATCACGTAAATGTAATTTTGCCTTTCCCTTCATATTTATGTATTTATTTAGTAAGTTGTTGACTGTAAGTCTAGAAATACATTAAAAAAAATTGGTAATTGCAACCTCAGACTTTGAAACGTTGCTTTTTCATACGCATCCAAGAATAGAAAGTCAGCCTCCAAAAATAAATGAAACCCAACATACATCACCATGGTTTTCGGTGCTTGAAATGGAGGATTTCTCTTGGAAAAGCAGAGGTGAAGCAGCTATTTTGAGAAGGAAAGGGAGGACTCCAAGTCAGGCTGAAATGAACGCAGACCTGCTATGTGAAGGCTCATTTGAAAAGCAAGACCTGCTGAGTGTGCTCTCTGCTTCAAGCATCTTGTCTGGATGATTGATTAGAGCCTGAAAATTCGTGCAAAAGGAGAAGAGAAAAAATAAGTAGCTAGAAAAAGATAATACAGTCATTTAAAATGTTAGTAGAGAACGTATCCTTTTGGGATTCTTTGGAAATCTGATGAAAGCTGCTGTCTGCTCGGAGCCAAGGGAGATGTGAGCTGCTGTAGTGCACATCAGGTGTATTCCAGGCTCTTACCTGGTTTTTATTAATTCACATCTGAGTGCATCTTTGATAGAAAAGAAAACCCCTGTTACTGTGTGTTCAAGACCTTTGACCTCCAAACCCTGACTCACTGGGAAGTGTAGGGGCTTCCCATGAAGTTGTGCTTTAGGCTTAAAGATTAAGCAGGTTAAAGACTGTCTCATGCACAACTGGGTTTCTGCTGCCTTCCAGCATCACTCCACCATTTCCCAGCTCTGGTCGGCTTGTTTTGGGTCGCTTTCACCATGCCCAGTCTCCTTGCTTTCCAGTACCACCAGCATGCTGGCAGCAATTTCCCTGCCCCTCGGCATCGGACGAGCGCTTATCCCTCCTCTGTACGATGCGCGTGGGGCTGAGGTGGTTGGTGCACAGCTATGGCAGATGGCCCCACCTTTCTGGTCAGCACAACAAACGTGATTGTAACAGATCCCCTGATCACCTAGGGCTGAGTGTGTAGATCTGAAGATCTTCAGAACACTGTCTGCCTGACAAAACCCAGCACTTGCCAAACCATCCACTCCTGAGTCCACAACAAGGAGCTGAGCTGGGTTTTGGCTGCTGCTGCTAGGAGATGACATCTGATGTTGATGCTGAAAGTAGATTCGTGGCCTTCCTGGGATTCTTGCTCTGAAATAAGGCTAGAGCCAGTGTTAGCATCAAACCCTGATTACCTCTGCGTCCAAAAAGATACTTCAAAGGTGAAAACCTTGCTCCAGCAGGTCTGTGGGCTGGCAGTGTGGCTGGTTGCAGATCCTGCAAAGCTGGGATGTGGAGCTGGCGTGCAGCCATACCCATGCTGGTGAAGACTGTCAACTCGTGGTCTTGCTTTGATGCAGAAAGAGGAAAAGATTTGGGGTTTTATTATCTTTTTTTTTTTTCCCTTCCTTTTGGTGGACAGAAAATGACTTGCTTTTTCACAGGGCTGTCAGGAATTTATATCTACCTGACTTATTTAAAATCTTGGGAGATGCTGAGCTCCTGTGGGCAAAGGAAAGAGAAGAAAAAGGGATATAATGGAGAAAGTGGCTGTTTAGTTGCTTTGGTTTTGCTGAGAGAAGGAAAAAACCCTCAGGAATGGCAGCTCAGGAGTTCATCCTGATGCTATGATGGAAGAGCAGGATCCACTCTTATTTTCTCTCTTTATTTTTTTTAACCTCCCTGTTACCAACCCCCCAGAGCAGAGGTGCTGCTGTCCTGAGCATCATGTTTAGTTGCAGGTATGCTGTCAGGGCTTGAATCAGCCCTTCAGTTTTATCCCTGAAAGGTGCCAAATGCAGAGCATTCACGGGTCTGAGGTACCTATGAGTCACTAAATAAAGAAATTAAAGCATTCAAACACCCAGAGTCCACCTTTGGCTGTTGTTATGGGTGCTATTTGAGTGTTACTGCAGAGGAGTTGTGAAACATTCCCAGCTACTCATTTGAAAGGCCAGTTTTCGAGTAATAGACTTAAAAATCTTATTGTGTAGCTGAGTTAGTGACTGAGTCTTCACTTTATAATCTCTTTATAAAAATGTATGCACATTAACAGGACTTATTTAATAGACACACTGCCTAGATGAAAGGATGCTTTGTGGAAGGAGGCTTTTGTGCTTCTCTGGATCTCTCAGCAATTCCTGCAGAGCTTCCCAAGTCTGGCTGACACCAGAGCGGAGAGGAAAAGACCTCCTCACTTTCAGCTTGACTGGAGAATAATGGGGAGCGAGCCTGGAGGGGGGGAGGGCCCCCCGCTCCCCGACGCAGGCCGATTGCTATGGGCACTCACCAGCCAGCATTTAACACGTTTAGTTCTTCCTACCCCCAGCTGGGGCTTTGCATTCGCAATGAGCTCTCTGCTACCCTGGCAGCACAACTGGGGCTGGGTCAACAATAGCAGCTTCCCAGCCCGGGCAAAGGGAGACAACTTTGCTCAGCCCAGGTACTCCTTTTATTTCTGGTTTGGTCCATAGATTTGTCTGTAGTGGCCAGGAGGACATCTGATTTATTTATTTATTAAAAAAAAAAAGAGATCTGATGTTATCTTTCATCTTCTATTTAATTTTTTTTTCTCTCTGTGGTTCACCACAGATTCTTGGCCAGAAAAAGGTTTTCTTTCTGAAAAAAAATAAGGCTGCAAGGTCACGGGTATGTTTGGTTTGACCTGGCAGATGTCTTCATGAGAACAAGAGTCTGGTGGACATCTAAGTAAGCTTGCACTAGCAAAAAGAACTAAACTTCAATAAAAAAAAACCCCTAACACTGAAGTTCTCTGATAAAGACCTCTCCTGATGCTGCTCCGTGGTGTTACAAGCAGAGAGAGCTTCACCTTAGTCCCATCACAAGGACCCCAGGAAACTCATTCCAGTTTGGAAACATCTGAGTGAGGGTTCACTGAGAAGATTCATTAAAAAAAAAACCAAACCACCCACTTAATTTGAATGATAAAGCTGGACAGATGTGGTTGGAGTCCTTCAGAGTAGGGTTTCTAATCGGTGGGCAGCCCTGCCCCTGGTGGGAAGCGTAGGTGTGCTCTGTGTTGAGGTGTGCAAGTGCTGCTCATGGTTTGCTAAGAAAACAGCCATGTGAGGAAGAAGGGGGAGCTGCTGGTGGTTGAGGGACCTCCCAGCAGATGTGTGTGGGTAGCAGTGACTCTGGCCGTGTGCCTCACCTCTGCTTCTCGCCTTGGGCTGACCCCAGCTGCCTGTCTCCATCCGACACCTCGGATCTGCCGATGGTTTTTCCGCTGCAGACTCCATCCTATCGAGAAAGAGCAAATGTAGGTCTGGGTCTGGCTTGTGGGGAGTGTCTGCAGGTTCCCCCAAAGGGTAGAGCAGTTGGGTGTGAGGACTGGGTTACACCCAGGCACCTTCAAAGGGGTTTGAAGGTATTAAAGGGGAGAAGTGTCGCAAGAAGAATGTGCGTGGCCAGAGTTACAGTGAATCAGAGGTGAAAGGCAGTGGGCTGGGCTCTGGCTGTTTCCCCGTAGGACTTGAAAGCACTTCTGGTCTTCATCCCCTCTTGCCTGAGATACTGGCACTGGTTACTGGAATCAGAAATTGGCATTCCCCATTAAGGTGGATCTAGAAGAATTGACAGTTTTCTCCCGGTGAGCATCCCTGCTCCAAATTTCTCCTGATGGCAATTCTTCTAAACCATGCCATTATGAAAGTGATCAGTATCTCTCGATCGTGATTTATTTATTTATTTCAGTATCAGACTGAGGCTGATCCATCTCACAGATAAGAGCTGTATGTTGCAAGGTGGCGTGGTAGCTTTGTGTTCAGAACTCGTGGGAATTAAGTAAGTTCTGATTAGTATTGGCAGGAGCTCCATCAGGAGCAGGGACTTCCCAGCAATCTTCGGAGCAGTCTGGTTTAGTGCACTGCACGTGGGCTTGGGAGAAATATGTAATTATGGAATGCTTTTCTATCCATGCTTAGTGAAATACTTAGAGACACACAGTGTACACTGTATGGTAGTACTGTGAATGGCAAAAAGCATCTGTGTTCTGAAAGCAGATTAAAACCAATAAATTCATTAATTTCATCGCATATTTGCTGCCAATTTTGTGTTCTTCACATCTGATCTTTAGGGGGAGAGCTAGCTGAGCATTGAACTGAAAAAATCAGGTTCCTGGTTTGTCAGCTGAAGAATTCTCACAATGAAAAAATTCTTATTTGATTTGTTTTTCAGATTAGGATAACAAATATTTATTTCTTTTCCATCAGAAACTCTCCAGTATTATTGTTACTACTATTTTATTTTTGGTGACTAAAAACTAAAACAGGAAATGACCTGAGACACAGTTTCCATGACACCCTCTCACTTGAATCCTGTTTTCAAGAAGATGAAAGGCCAAAGCACTCTTTTGATAGTGAGCAGCTAATTGGGTGGCTGATAGAGGCAGGTTTTTCTGTGTGAAAGAAAGAAAGGAGAAAAGAAGTCGAACAGCTGTGTTTTGGTACATATGTATAATCCCAGATAAAATTCTCCAAGGAAATACGGGAATGCCTCAGTGAAAGGAAAATTAAGAGTCTTGGAAAAGCATAAATGTGGCTTTTTTGGGGAGGGAGCTCCTATTTGAAATAAAAATATACCGGAATGACTGCATTAATAATTAATGGATTTGCAAAATCAGAACAGAACCTCTTGCTCTGTGCAAAGCATTGTGGTCGGTTTTGTTTCTGCCTCTGCAAATCCCAAGAAAATGGCAATGTGCTGAGGTTTGGGTTTTGGTTTTTTTTTTTTACTCTTTTCTTTGCTCAGTATGTTCCTCCCCAGAACGCCGTGTAGCCAGACGAGCGTGCAGCCACTTCTGCTTTCCTGCCCTCTTCTGAGGGCAGTTTAGTGCCCTCCTTGTTCTAATCATTGGTTTTGCTCCTCCTCTAATAGCATGTGTTTAAAAATGTTAACCATGCAAAAGTAGATTGGAGAAATTTGGCTCTTTTTAAAATATATGTTTAAATCTGAGAAGTCTCTTCTGCTGAATTTGAATACCTGGAAGGGGAGGTGGTTGTATGAATGTTTTGAGGTCAGTCATCTTGGGACCTTGTGTGTTCTCCATGGCTTTGTGGGACCTCGTGGGTCCTGGAAGTGTTTCCAGCTAGTCAGTGCTATTTCCATGCATTGTGTTCTCCTGACATTTTAATGCAGAATATGCCATCTAGGTTGGCACAGTTCAAGCGAAGTGAAACAGTCTGGATTTTATCTCCTTATATCAAAGCAAGCCTTTTTTTGAATGCAGATTAGAATCTCCTCAATGAAAGCTATCTAAGCCAACAGTCACTAATCTTCAACAAAGGCTTCAGTGCTTCGTGAACCTAAGAATCTGCTGCACCATCGGTAAACAACCAACAGGAGATGGATCTGGAGGAATTTGGCACCGCTCCGGCCGATGGAGGCAAGACCTTTTCACCACATCCCGTGCCCGTAACTTCAGCAGTGGAAAGGAAGCAGTTTACTCTCTGCAAGGGCTGTTTCAATAGAAAGAAATAAAACTCTCTAAAACCAGCTTGACTGCTGGTGTTGGGCAGCTCCTCTGCCTTTCTCATCCCAAGATCTTATTAGGCTGCAGTCCTGCCGCTGCTTTTCCTCTGCAGACTGAGCCTGGGGGAACTGCTCGTTAGTTCCCTGCCCGCCTGCGAGAGAGGAGCATGTAAAATTAATGGAGAAGGAAAGGGCTGTGGTCTGCCACTGCGGGAATGCAGGTGGGCTGGAGCGACGTGCCGGGATTCAACTGCCGTGCTAATCGTGCTCCTCGCAGGAGGCTGGCTGCTCTCTGCAATTCCACTCTTTTTGGGTATAATAATCCCAGTGGGTTTTCCCCAACTCTTTCCAGCCCTCTCCGCCGATGGAGCCTTTCATACCGTGGTTCGTGTCAGGATTTTGGTGGGTGTTTTGTGAGAATCTTGAGGAATAGCTAGGTGTTCCCTGCCTTCAGAAACTGGGAAAGATTTCTTGCTTTGGGAAGGCAGGGTGGCGTTTGCTGCTGCTCCTGTGTGAGGGTGGAGTGTCAAGAGTGTCATTTCCCAGGAATGGTGTCTGCAGCTGGCAGAAATCTCTGTGCGTTTACCAGATTTTTGAAATCCAATCTCCTGCTTGTGCTGTCACTATGGAGCTTTCTTATGGCATTCCTTTCTTTTTCTTTCAAGGTTGACATTTTAATAATGATCCCAGGGTATATATGCAACTGTTCCTCAGGAAATAGCTGCTACGTGTGCACTGTGAGAAGGTGCAAGAAAATAAAGCTTAGCTGCTGTCGTACGTGGGAGGCTGCTGTGACTGTCCTACTGGTCCTGCTACCCTGGGGATCATCCCTCTTTCCCTGTCCCTTTCTTGTAACAAATCTGTTTTATGGGAGAGAAAATTAAATCAACCTGAAAACACAGAATGGTAGGGAGATGTTCCAGAAGCAGCAATTTACTGATAATTTTGAAACTCGGTGCTAAAGAAAACAAGGATTTTGTAGAGATGCTGTTGCCAGAGCCCTGTGAAAATGTGTTTGGGCTCATGAGGACTTTATGCTTAGCAGGTAGGAAACACAGAATATTTTCTGCACCATTTTAATGTTTGTCTTTAGAACGGGTGAAACAGTAACTGCATAAAAAGGGTCTTTAACTAACTGCCACCATTCAGGAGGCTGTAGGACAAATAAACTGGAGGCTAAGGAAAATGCAGTTTAGATATGGGGAAGATGAAGTTGCTAGAAAAAAAATGGGAGCCCAGGTCTCATCTTCACCAGCAGTGGTCTTCATCACTGTAATGGTGGAAGTGCCTCGAGGGGGTTGCAAATGTGGTTTATTTATGTTGGAAGGGTCTTGTGCACTTCCAGCGAAGCACAAAGCAACGCGTAAATCAGCGGTGGCCTTAAAAACAGCCTGATGGGCTTTGTGTTTCGTCAGCTGTACCACCTGGGAAGTATTGTTTCGAGCAGTCATCTTGCTCACAACGTGCTCTGTGATGATTTCTGAAGTTCTGCACATCCAGCTACATGACAGTGGTCTCGGGAAGTCAGATTGCACCGTGCCACCCCCTGTTGTGTGCCAGCTCATCTCTTCAGGTAGCAAATTTGGGTGGAACCTGCCACCTCCCAAAATGCTGGCAGTTCAGTGATGATTTTTCCAAGTGATTATGCAGCAGTCTCTTCTGTACTGAGTCTGACATACCTCGGGCACTAACAACATTGGTACCACGCAGGTTTGGTGTCGAAGCTGTCGAACTTAAGAGGTTCCTTCCTTGGCTGTTTGCCCCGTCTCTCCACTGAGGTTTGCCTCACTAATGGTCATGGTAGTGCAGGTTGTGTGTGGGGCTGTAGGATGAATTGGATCCTTGAAATGAATCCCTGGGGCTGCAGGGGTTCAGCACAGCCCCATCAGTGTTGCCAGCATAGCACAAGTGGGTATTTTTAAGGCAGATTTTCACACAAATATATTCTTACACCGACTGAAGTAGAATCCTAGAATAGGTTGGATGGGAAGAGGCCTTAAAAGGTCATCTGGTCCAACACTGGCACAGGTTGCCTAGCGAGGTGGTCAGTGACCCATTCCTGAAAGTGTTCAAGGTGAAGTTGGCTGGGGCTCTGAGCACCCTGCTCTGGGTGCAGATGTCCCTGCTCCCTTCAGGGGGTTGGACCAGGTGACCTTGCAAGGTCCCTTCCCACCCAAACCAGTCTGGGATTCTATGAGAACTCTGTAGGAACCAAACCAGGGCTCGGGGTCCAGTCTGGTTTGTGCTGACCTTAGAAGAGGTAGAATCCTTCCAAAGGGGGAGCTTCCACCCATCAAATATCTCTGTAGCTGCAAGCTTGTGTTTGTTGGAGAAGCCTACCATGGCCAAGGTTGGTGGGAGTCTTTGCTCTTCAGAGAGATAGAGTAAATTCTCAGAACACTTATGTTATTTATTTCTTTATTTTTTAACCAGTATATATCTTTACAGTGGAGTTTTGTCAGCAGTTGAGTCTTGCAGTGTTGGGGCTTTAGTATTGTTGTTTTGTTTGGGTTTTTTCTTTGTTTCCCTTCAGAACAGACAAGAAAGGTGTCTAATGTTTGAACAGGACGTACTGAACTCTTAAAATAAAACTAGCTTGGTGAGTTGTAAACTTAAAATGGCACTGGCACTGCAGAAATGTTTTGTCCACTCTTTCTAGAAGGAACATAAGGAAAACTATTTTGGGAACCTTTTCCCTGGCTTTCTTCTACACTTCATGCATTCAATAGCTTTATTATCTGATTGTCCTGCTCTTTTTCTGTTGTTTAAGTGAGAGGAGCACTGATTTTCCCCTCTAAAATAACAATCAGAGGAGGAGGAGAGAGGTGTTAGATCTGGAATCGACCTTTTTAATTACTCAGATTAAAGATGACTGTATCTCTGCAAATAAAACCCCAGAAAACAATAAGTTATTCATGTTAATGGCTTCTTTTATCATTCCTTTATAGGGGACTGTATTTTGTACAAGAAAAACAAAACCAGAAACCTTCCTGATAACTTTTGGGGGGCTGAGCAAGGCGAGGTGTGTAGAGCGACCTGGTAAAAGGTTAGGGAAGGTGGGAGAAAAGGTACATATTTAATTTTTGGTTGGAAAAAAGGCTTTCTGAATTGTTAGCACTCCAAGATCAAGCAAGAAAACCTTCCCAAACCCTGTGGAGCTGACGAAGCAAACCAGGACACCATCTGGAAATGATTCTTTGTCTCATTCTCCATATTGCTAGTGTAATGAAATAAAAAATTCCAACTCCTTGTAATTGTTAAATTTTGTCATGCAAATGCATTCTAGGCTTTGAAAAGGTTTGTAAAGGTTTTGCTCTGATTTCCATGCTTTGAAGAAAACCTCAGTGTCCTTGCTGCCTCTGGTTGAATAGAGGAGCAGCTTGCAGCAAGGCAGCGGCTTTTCACATCCCTGCTGTACGAGGAACAGCTTGTGGTTGTGCATGGGTGGAAATGGGATGCAAATCTACGAGAAAATATTGAATTAACGTAGGCAACTGCTGATTGCAATGTTTATCAAACAGAATACCTTCCCAAACTGGTTTAAAGTTCAGTAGTTACCACTCCTCTTCAGCCGATGGGCTCGGCCGTTCCTTGGCTGGCTGCTGCCCGCTCGGCAAGGACCTTCCCTTAATGTTCTGCTTTTTGTAGTTGGATGTGAAGGTCTCCACCTCCTGACTTTCCACACGTGGGCAGAGGGTGTACTGCGGTCCGTGTTCTCTCTGGATAATGCATGGTTTTATTAGATAATGCTCAGCTTGGAAACTTCACTTTGTGGATGCGAATGGAAGCGCAGAAGAGACAAGTCTGGTGTGCAAGGGAAGCTGGAAAGATGGGAATGTCACCCGGAATTGTGGGAAGGCAGAGGTGTGAATTGGTGGTGTTGACTTTGTACTCAGTGATACTGTTATAATTCTCACGTCATCATTTTTACTTAAAAGAAAGGCTGTAAATCCTCCACTGGAAGATGCAGCTGCTTCGTATTGCCACTTGCTATTTATTCATTCATCTAGGGAGAATCAGGAGCAGACCGTGGTGTTTAAACCCCACATCTAATGTGTTAGGAGGTGCTAGAGAACGGACTTTGCCTTGCGTGGAAATGGGGCTTTCAGGATTTTCAGAAGATTTTGGTTCTCTTTGTAAGAAATTCAGTCTTCTGTGACTTCTTCCTAACCCTGAGATTCGTGCCCTGACTTCCTATCAGTGTGCTCTGTCACAGCTATTTTAGGATGGACATCTTTTTTTCCAATCTTTTGAGCTCTCCTATTGCCTGATGCTTTTGATTTTGTAACCTCGGCCTCGCGTTTCTACCCTCGTTATAAAGAGTCAAAAGACAGAATTCAAGTCAGGATGGGGAGATGCTACAGAGGGGTTCAGGTCTTTTCAGTGCAGGTCTTTCTGCTCCCGATGTCTCCGTGTAGTGAAAAGTGTGTTGTGAAAACACAGGTTTAAATTGTGTCCTGGAAAGCTTTTGGAAATTAAAATCCAGGTTGCACGCGGAAACAGGGAGATAAAGTTATTTTATGGGTATCAGCAATTTATTAATTTATGGAAGTTAAAATTTATTCATTAAGATAAATTATCAGCATAATGAACATTTTCCTGCCCGATAAATCATATTCTTTTCTCTTTCACTTTCTGACTGTCAAGGGCTGATAGCAGTGTGGGAGGAACGCTGTTTGACAAGGGGAATGTTTCTTCCCTGAGTAGCATTAATCTGCTTCAACTCTGCCTACATCCAAAGCAGTGTTAATGCCTCTGTTGGGGTCTGAACCCTCTAATCCTGATCCCAAAGTGGATTACGGTGTCGTTTCCGCGTGTTCAGGCGGACGTGCCACACGTAGATAATTACACAGAAAAGTAAAAGAAAGGGAATTTCTTTAGGTTGCTGAGCTGGAGGTGGTCTCTGTACCGACTTTAAAACCTAATTCGATTTCAGGTTTGTCACTTGGTCTGTCACTCGGGCTCGTGGCCTCGCTTCGTGCGCAGCGTTACCTTCGGAAGCTGTGCTTCCCCCGGGGTGATGTTCTGATGGCTGTTCACAAGTTATCATGCCTTCTTAAAGACTGGAATTATTCTGTAAAGCTTTGAAAGCAGTACAGGTTGGAGTGCAGCGCAGCGGCGCGTGGCGAGCGTAGGCTTTCCACTGACAGCTTGGACTGCTGAATTTGGTCAGCTTTGAGAAATGAAAGCTTGGCTGATTTACTAAACATGACAAACTGGTTTGAGGAAGATGCTGGTATTAACCATTCTAATTTGGAAAGCCCTTTGACTGATAAATATTTTATCTGCATTGAAGCCTCTTCAAAAATGAAATATGAATGAATGGAAGGAAACCTTGCAGTGCTATGAAACGTTCAGCTTTTAGAGTATCAAGTGCAAATGTCTGCCTAGGGATTCCTGATTATTTTTAATGAAGATGACACTGTACACACGATCAGCATGAGTGCTGCTTAAATGAGAGAGTTCATGTAAGGAATATCTACTGAAGGATTCACAGCAGAGATTTATTTTGAGTAAATGAGCAGCCTTTTCTCTAGAGGTTCCAAAATATTTTATTTAGACAACGTTAAACATGAATGAAAATTAAAAAAAAAATAAAATCAAATAATTCTCTTCAGTTTTGAAACTGAAATTGTTTTAATTGTGTTCCTTTAGCAGGAGCGGGGGAGCTCGTACTTTGTAAATGTTTTGTGAGAAAGCAGCTTGTAATAATATTTACAGAAGGAATGAAAAATGGGAATTGCCTCTGTCATTGTTTTAATTTTAACACTGTGCACGTGCTTGAGTCCTTTTTGAGCTTTTTAATAGGTGCAATCCAACTGGCAGTGACATCATGTCATAAAATGAATTAATGCTACCATTATAAATTCCTTCCCCCACTTTTTTTCCCCCAAAAGCTGGTTCCCTCCAGTTTGAATCCCTTTTTAACGGTGGAAATCTGCTCTCAAATTCAGTTGTCTGCTCTGTTCCTCCTGCCCTCACAGTGTTGTGCAGTGTTGACCATAAATTACAAAGTTGTATGGATGTGCAGGGTCCCCAGGCTGTGCTTGTAGGTTTGCAGCAACTCTCTTGGGTGTTTTAGGTTGCAAAACATAAATCTGATGTCAGTCCATCTGAGATTTTCATTCTGTCCCTGGCAGCCGGGGTAGTGCAGCTCTCAAGCCTGTCTGCTCCTCCTGTCTAGGACTGGAAGGTTCCCCTGGGGGTAAAACCAACTCAAAATAAGAGACAAAGCCCATCTTCCAAAAAATCTTCAGAAGAAAGCTGTTTTCTCTTCCCTGTTTCCTCTTTGCTTTGTAGCTCTTTTGCACTGTGATCTTTCTTGCGTGCTGTCCTCACTTTTCCACTGGTGACACTGGCCACGTGAGAAATTAGAAATGCAGTTTGTCCAGCCAGAGTTGGAGATATGGGTGATAATCCTATCACAAGTTTACATCCTAATGCAGCCCCTTGAAAGCCAGAACTACTTCTAAACAACCAGAAATAGCTTTCTACCTTAACTGGTGTGGACTGACCCATCCTGGCCCTCAAGGACCGCTCGGTCAAGTGGTTGATGGGGGTTTTCCTTCATCTCTGGGACTGTAAAAGGCTTTTCAGATGAGGAAGGTGATGGACTTAGTGTTTGATGGCTTGCTATGGCAATGATTCTTTCTGTCTCATTCGTGGCCTGCATTTGAAGGGGCTTTCCAGTTTTGGCCCTTTAACCCTGTGCTTTTCCACCTTGCCTGCCAAAACCAGGGAGTTAGGAAAGGTAACTCCTCGCAGCAGGTTGAGCCGAGGTGCTTTTGCAAGGTGGATGGGTCCTTTCCATGGTTTGGCAAAGGATTGAGTCTCATGTTNCAGAAATAGCTTTCTACCTTAACTGGTGTGGACTGACCCATCCTGGCCCTCAAGGATCACTCGGTCAAGTGGTTGATGGGGGTTTTCCTTCATCTCTGGGACTGTAAAAGGCTTTTCAGATGAGGAAGGTGATGGACTTAGTGTTTCATGGCTTGCTATGGCAATGATTCTTTCTGTCTCATTCGTGGTGTACAGTTGTGTGGCCAGCAGGGTGGCTCCACATTAAGCTCATTAAATCCTGTGCTGTGTTTATTTTTTAATAATCTGGAGAAGCCAGTGAATATTCAGTTAAGGGTTTCCAGGTTTTTGTAGAAAAAAGAACGTTTTCTTCTCTTCTGATACAAAAAATCCCAACCAACAAACTGAAGAAACCCTTTTGCAGCTTGCAGTGTTGTTGCTCCTTTTCTCAGTGTTTTCATAAGGATGTTAAACTTCAGAAAGAAATACTTTCAAAGGGCCAAAGGAGCACGGCTATTAGATATTGTCATACCTTCAAGAGAAGAGGAGGAAGCTCAGGAAAGGGAGGCAGCTGTTGAATATTGTAACACCTTTAAAGTGAGAGGAGGAACTCGAGAGCTGAAGATGTGATGTTACTCAATCCGCAGCACGTGTGGCTGCAAGCTCAGGTATAACTTAGAAGAATTAGTCTTTATACATCATCTTTTAAACTAATTATGGATGGAAAAGGAAACACACTGAGAAATATTTGATTTACCTGCAATACCTGTGTAATATTTTTGTTCAGTGCTATATGCACGTGTATTTGGTGCTCTCATCCAGTAACCAACCTTCATTGTCCTCTAGTGAGTATATTTTGCAGAGGTTTCTTAAAACCAGCAGCTTACAGAAGTTGACAGTAGTGCAGATCTGCTGGAGCTGGAAGCAACTGGTTTCTCTCTTGAAGATTCCTGGGTAAACAGTGGGAGATGTGGGGCAGCCCCAGCAGAAGGCTGGTCCTGCAGTGACTCAGGATATATGGCTTCAATGTGAAACCACAGGCATCTGACCACATGGTGAGGGGATCCCAAATGTTGGAAGAGCTGCAAAAAGATACTGTACTGAGTAAGGAAAAGGTGCCTGTGTGGAAACTAAAAAATACCCTCTGTTGTAGTCTGAGCTTTCACCTTCAGACAGGTGCAATGCCTTTAGAAACTTTTTATTCCTTCAATATTTTTTGGGGGTCTATGGGGGGAAAGTTGGAATTCTTACAAATTTCAGCTGCTAATTTGTAGCATCCAATTTCAAACACAGAAACCATTCAAATTATGATCATCTTGGTCTTGTTAATTAGCAGCTCATCGAAAGAGTGCATATTCTGAGTTTTAAATTGAGGCAAAGTCTAATTTCTTGCTGCTTATTGTTTGAAAGATAAGTATATTTATACTAATTTCAGCAAAACTGCTTTTTAGAGGGCTGCAATTATTTTTTGGTTAGGAAATACTCCAGGCTGTTCATTCAACAATAATGAATGACACTATTGTTCCCATGGCGTGCATTTGTTCTGCTCCTCTAAGATGATAAATACTGGTTTGCAATACTCAGATAATTGGAGCAGCTGATTAGAAATTGTGTTTTGTGCTCTGATTTTTTTTCATAAGCCTTTTATGCTACTTGCCTTGTCTTTTCTGGAAATAAGATTTGTGCTCGAGTTGCTGTTGTGGCAAGAGAAACGAGCAGAGCTGAGGGTGGTTTTATGTTTTGAAGCCCTGCTTAATGACTCCCTGAATAATGAGAATGTTTGTCAGGGAGTCTTGGAGACCAGCAGAGACCAGCAGATTATCAACAAAACTTTGTGCTTAGATGTCAAGTCATGGACTCTGTTTAGAGAAGCAGATGCACTCACCTGAGTAGGCTCCCCCTGAATGCTGCCAGTGTTAAATGAACTGGAACTGTCTTGTGTCTGTTGTGTGGAGAAGTGGACACGTAGGGGACCTGTAGGATGGCTGTGTATGGTGGGGAGACCTGGTACAGACAGGGAAAAGGGAGGGCTCCCTCCCCATCTCTCTCCTTTTTTATATTAGGTTAACTTTCTAAAAACAGAGAGGCCACTAAAAAGTGAAATTTGAAAAAGCTGTTTCTCCTGGTGCCAAGCACACCCCGGGCTGCAGCAGGTCCCTCTGGTCCGAGCTCTCTCCATCTCAGCAGCTGCCCTGGTGGAAACGTCTCATCCTCTGGGACTCACAGTCAAGGACCCTGGAGTTCCACCCTTGGCTTGCAGCCTCTTCGCTTTGTGAAACAATGAGGGTGCAAGATAAAGGGCTCTCCTTTGCAAAACATCAGATAGTGTTTTGCTCCCGAAGGCTGGATGTAGAAATTCTCCTGGGATGGCTTGGCAGGAGCACTGTAGAAAACACTGAGGCCAGTTTTGCTTTTCTTCAGCGCCTTCCCTCATTAAATCTGGAGCTTTCTCTCCCTTCTCTGGGTTAGAATCTACTCTGCTCTTGATTAACACTGGAGGTTTTGTTTGAGTTTTGGTTGTTGGTTTTGTTGTTTTGTTTTGTTTTGTTTTTTCTTCTTTTTTTTTTCTTTTTTTTCCCCTCCCTCTTTCATGTAAATGATGTCTTGCTCTTTGGCTAGCTTTTTTTCTTTTTTAATTAGAAGAATAAATGCTTGCATTCATGCACAGACTCCTTTGAAGTGCCGTAGGAATTCAATTCATGAGCCTCCCCTTAGTCTCAATCTTTAATATTTTACTCTTTTTCTATTTTTTTTTTGCAAACCAATAACATCTAATGGCTCTGCCCTTTCCAGAAGATTACATTTGTTTTCTGCAGGTTGCTCTACCTCCTTCTGTGCCCCAGATAAGTTAAACATGAAGAAGATCAGTTAATTGAGCAGCTCCCATTGAGTGTTCCACGAGGTTTTGCTTCATGGAGGGGTGACCAGTGCTGGCTGGAGCTGAGTGCTCTGGAAGAACGAGGGGAGAAATAGTCCTGGAGGTGAAGTGACCCCTGTTCATCAGGGGCCAGTTGAAGGTGGGTTGCGAGATGCTGTGGGCCAGCTCTGCTCCTCTGGCACTTGTCCTGCAGAGCCTGAGGGTTATCACTGACCTTGGTTTCAGTTCACTTGGAAAAGTGATTTAGGAGTTTCTTCTAGAGAGCATCATCTTGTCTTTACTCTCCTAGCAAGTATTTGCTACTTTGCATCTGTACGTGCCTTTTTGGGGTGCAGGGTACAATGTTTACTTCTGTTGTAGGTGTGTTTCATCTTGTTGGTAGTGTCAGGTGGTCTTCTGGCTCATGAAACATCATGGGGAGAAACTGTCAGATAAGTAGTCCATTGGTGTGCTTGCTCCCAGAGTTTATTCCCCCCCATTTTGGAAGCAAGAGGAGAAGTACTTCATTTCCAGTGCTGGTTAATGGATAACTCTCTTTTCCTTAGCATGGAAGTACAGTGAAATGTTAAGTGAGGTGGTAGATGTCCCATCCCTGGAAGCTGTCCAAGGCCAGGCTGGGCTTTGAGAAACCTGCTCTAGTTAGTTTGAAGCTGTTGTGTATTTCTGAGCGCAGACACTCCTAGAGAGTGACTGTTGGGAAGCACGTTGCAGGGGAAGGCTGTTATCATGATATTTATCGCCTGTGTGTTGATGGTTCCTGCTGAGAGATCCTGAAAAATGATACTCTGGACATTTAAAGAAAACAGTTCTGTAATTCCGTTAGCATCAGCCCATTCATTTTATACACAGAAGTTCAGTGTTGTGATTTATGAGCTATAAATTCCTATGTTTAACTTTGTCCTTCTTGGGGGTTGTTCCTGAGTCAAGTTGATCTCCTTAGGACCTCGCTCCTCCCTGTTCTGTGCTACAGTGGTTCTCCAAACCAACCCCACCAGCTTCTGCCCTGCTTGTGTTAAGGAAAGAACCTCACCTGCTCACTAGGTGTCTTTATGTCCCTTTGGTTTGTCCTTTTATATAATTATTATTTATTTTTTTGGTAGGTGTGGGTTTTTTGGTTGATTGTTTTTTTGCAGGGGGCATGTTTAGATTTGTTGGTTGGTTTTTGGGTTGTGATGGTTTTTTTGTGTGTGTGTGTTTTGGCTTGTTTGTGTTTAGGGTTTTTGTGTGTGTGTTTGTTTCTTGTAGGGTTTTTTTTTTGTGTTTTTGTTTTTCCACTCTGCTGTAAAATTACACAATCCTAGGTGGAATCTTCTATAAATTGAACCACATTTCTTCAGCGTATTTACTGTGGATTGAATTCATGACCAAATTGGCCAAGCACATTTATATTATATAATTATACTAAAATGATCCCGAGCTCTTTTGGCTATAGAATTGCATCTATCTATTGGTCTGCTGCTTAAATGTTTCCCCATTTTTTAGTTAGGCATTTTAATGTGAGCTTGAAAACAAACCAGATAAATAACCCCAGAGTTCTCCCAACAGAATGAAGTTTCAGGTTACTTTTGCTCCCGATAAAGGCTCAAATTTATGTTCCCAACAAAACGCAACGAGTTGAAAAATGTCTAGGAATCAAAAAGCTTTCAACCTGAAAAAGGAGGAAAAAAAAAACCCTAGGGTATTTTACATTTCACATCCTAGAGGCGGGAATGAGGAATAAGTTTAGGGAAAAAAAGAATCCAGTTCTATTGAGAAGACCATCTGCTTTATATTTGAAGGTTGGGTAGCATAACTTCCCTGTTTCTGAACCACTGCCACATACATTGTCATGAGTATAAGCGTAGTCGAGTTACGTTGGCTAAATGAATAATCTTTTTAACATGTGGAACTAATTTTCTTTCAGTATTTTCCCCTTACTCTTTTTTTCCTCCTTCTTCTCTGGTCCCTTGGAAAAGACGACGAAAAAAAATCTGCCGGTTCTTGATTGCATTTTTGGCAGTTCCTCAGTTTCCATAGTTTTCTCTCCTTGGAAATGCCTGGAGTTTTCCAAGGAAACACATTTATAAGAATTCTGCTCTGCTTTGGCTGCTTTCAAGCCCTGTCTTTCCTACTTACCATCTCCCCTTCTGAATAAGACTCTTGAAACCACCTCAAAGGCTTTTAGCACAGCCTAGTGACAGTAGATAGGTGATCAGTGTGAATTGTGTTGTTTTCTACCATCAAAATTAAGATCAGACATGAAAACCATTTTTTTCTGTGTCCTCTGCATCACACAAAAGATTTTGCTCCAGCTCTGGCCACAGACTGGGGAGCAGAGATGGGCCAGCTCAGCGCGTGGCCAAAGACAGCAGTGGCTTGATTTGTAAATAGTGGATTGATAAGCAATCATCATCAAGATAAAAACTGGGAAGAGAGATGATGTGTTCCTGCTTAAAACCTCAGATACTGGGGAATTTTGCACCCGTGGAGGTGTGTTCGTGAGCACACAGAGATGTGTGCAAGAGCGCACGCGTTGGCGTCTGGAGAGCCAGGAGGTTCTGTGTTCCCTTTGCTTATGGAAAAGCTCAGTCTGACAGTCTCAGCTTTGGCTCACAATTGATTCAAACCCCCCGCCCCCTCCTAATTCCTCCTCACTCCAAGTAATCTTGAGTAAATATTAAGCATAATCATTTAAATGAAGCTGCCAAAGGAGTCACCCAAATGGTGACGTGCTTTAGAAACACTCCAGCACCACAGATAACTCAGCACAGACCAGTGTTGTCAGTGAGAGACACGAGAGAGCTTTTCCAGGCAGAATGTCAATGGCAGGAGATGAGCTGGGCCAGGACAGCAGAATCACAAGCTGTACTACTCTCTGCATCTCCTCATTTGGATTGAAGATGCTGCTCTTGGTGCCTGCTCTGCGAGGAGAGGCTGCCCACGCTCTGACCCCCACGAGAGCACCGACCTGAGCTCAGCTCGTGAGCTTTGCATCACATTTCTCTTTGTCTACCTCTCTGATAAACCTACCTGTGGCTGCTTGACAACTAATAGAATGAAAAAAAAAGCATAAATTAGTTAAATCCTTCCCCAAAGCTTGTTCTTTTCTGAAACCCACAGGAAGAAAAAGGCGTTCTCAGTGGGATGTTGGGGTATTTCTTTTAGCTGTGAAGCTGCTGGCTCTGTCCCTGGGCTCAGCTGGATCTGCAGTACTGGGCTGCTGCCATTACTGCTCTCATCTGACTGGTTTTTGCCTTTCCCTCCCTATTCCTCCAATTTACATTAGCTGCCTCTATGTAGATTGTAAATTCTTAGAGGAAAACACGAAGCATGTCCTTGATCTCCTGGGAACCCCCTATTTAATGTTTCTCGGTTTTAGAAAATGGTAACAAAACATAACGTGATCCAGCTTCAGACCCTGCAAAAATAAACTCCAGACAGAAGCCACAGGTTTCCCTCCAAACACCCTCACTCGGAGAGTTTCATCGGAAAAAAGGATTTGTTATATATTTGTTTGCTCACCACTTCTTAAAACATTAACCTTTAAAATAAGAAACAGACCCTGGTTAGTAGCTGCTCAAAGCTGAGAAGAATTGCAGCCCCACTGAGCTAATAGTGTGTCTATTTGACATGCATACATTTTGCTGCTCCTGTTTTGTGTATTTTTGTAATATTGTTGTTTTTTTTCATCCCGTCGATACCCAAATAAACCAGATAACATCGGTCTGCGTCCTGAATCTGCTGAAAGATTTGGTTTGGCTTTGTTTTCTTCTTTTTTTTTCTTTTAAGATGTCTTCTATTTTAGGGGGTAAACCAGATTCGACGTATTTACAGCTCACTGGCTATTTTACTAATCCTGTATTTGTTTTTCCCGATTCTCTTTGTCTCTGGAAATGTTTGCTTTGTCAGGAGGGACATGGATTCCTATCTCGCCTGGCAAGTAAAGTGATGTGCAAATGGTTGACTGCTCTGCAGAGCAGTTGGCGCTTGTATTTGGTTGGGGACCTTGGAGATTTGGGGGCTGGTGGCTTTTTTGTTTATTTTGATGCAGTGCTGACAGTCAAATTGGGGGCTTTTGAAGTATTTTCTCACTGCAGTGCATTGCTGCCGAGTTTCTTTTAATTTCAAGGAACTGAGGGAACAAGCCAGTTAAATATTTCACTTTTTATGCTAACCTTGGCTTAGAGTCATCTCCCACATTTAAAACTGAGTTGCTTTTGCCTTCGAATTATGAGTAAAAGTCTTGTTTTGGCACCATCACAGAGCTAAACCTGAGCTAGCCCTTATCTGCAGCTCGGGGGAAACCTGACTCGATGCCCCGCGGAGATGCGGGTTGGGGTGCTGTGCCCATTCATCACTGTCAGACCCCACCTGGGAGAGGCATTAGCTGCTGCTGGCCCAAACCATCCCCAGCCCTAAGGACCTCTGCCCTTGGATCCTCTCATGGCTTCCTGATTTGTCTTGCTTATCAGGTGGCTGTCCTGCTGCTCAAAGCTAGAAGTGAGGTGGGTGCTGAGAAGCGCTTGGTTTTAAAGTCACTGAAGGATGTGTCTAGGTAACTCAGAAGAATATTCTCTAGGAAGTTGCAAGTGCTTTGACCCAGACAGGTAATTAAGGAGCTTTGGAAAGCAAAAGCCTGGAACGTGTTGAGAATGTGTATTTGTAAAGCAATCCCCGGGATTCTCAGGACTCCGTCCAGGCTGTGGACATTCTCTGCAGGCTCCAGGGACACCTCACTCGCTCCTCCTGAAGCCTTCGTGTCTCGGAGCTGTCACAGCTCACCAGAAATCCTGCAGTGATCCCTGCAGATACCGTGATTTTCTCTTCCTTGCCCTCTGTTCGTGTAGTTAAATGCGAGCGCCGTGTTCTGTAAGGGAAGGGGAGGATTAAGAGCACCAGTGACGTGCCGAGCATCCTGCTGCAGGATTCAGGTGTTGCCGGAGGCGCCGGGGTCCCCCGGGATGGTGCAGGGCTTTGTGCTCAGCCCCTGCCTGCCCCACGGAGTTTCAGCGTGAGTAGAAAGCAGCAGGTGCTAGGTAGAGGCAGGCAGACAAGGGTTACTTCTCTCTGAGCATCTCCAGTGTTTGAGGAATTTGGAAAGAAAATGACAAGTTCTCCAACTTCAGAATTGAGACCTGGCTGAATCCAAAATTGGCATTTCTGAAGCCTGCTTTTGGAACAGAGTATGGAAAATACAGGCACTTCAAGACTGCAGAGTTTTCTGTAGTTTTCCATTTTGTTTATTGCTGAACATTGTGTTTGAAAGCTGGTGCTTTGTGGCAGAAAGAGCTGATGTGAACGAAGCAAGTTTGCTTGTTCTGCTGGGCGAGCTGTGGCAGCGCAGAGGAGCAGTTGGAACAAGGTGCTGCTTTCTAAAATGAATCGTGAAATTTAATTCACAGTTTGGATTGGAGGGTGAGGGGAAGAAGTTGCTTTTGTTTCCATGAATTTATTTTTTTAAGTCGGGAAACATTGTGGAAATCTGCTTGATGAAACCAAGCAGTTGGAGCAGTTAGAATCATAGAATCATTTTGGTTGGAAAAGACCCTTAAGATCCCAGCACTGCCAGGACACCACTGACCCCTGGCCCTCAGCACCACAGCTCCACGGGGGAGCTTGGAAACCCCTCCAGGGGTCACAGGGACTCCCCCCTGCCCTGAGCAGCCTGGGACAGCCCTGGACAATCCTTTCAGTGAGGAAGTTTTTCCTGAAGGGGAAGGCTGGAGGCTAAAGCAGCACAGCAGTTACCACCTCTGTGCCTCGAGAGAGCGAGAGGTGATGGGTTGGGTTGTGTCAGACGGGCGAGCGTCGCATTCAGCACGTGTGTGATTGTTCCCCTTGGGGTGAAGTTCGCCTGTTGCCATCTGCTCGGCAGACCCCATTGAACACTGCGGGGTGGGGAGAATAAGGTACAGATGCTAATGTGCTGTGTAAACTACCAGGGGCAAGTTCTCCAAAAGATTTAGACTATTTTTTAAGGTTGTGGAGCTGATGTCCTCTTGGGTCGGTGAAGCTCCCTTGACTTCGTTCGGAGGTTGCTGCCATGTAGCTCTGTTAAAAGTCAGATCACATATTTAAGTTAGTGAAATTAGCTCAAATACAACAGGGAGGTGGTTTTGGCTTGGGGTGAAGTTCCACCACAGAGGAGTGTTTGACTGGGGAGGAGATACCCTGAGTAACGGGACTGTTCCCAGGCAGGGGCCCAGCAGTTAAGAGGTCCCCTCGGGAAGGTCGGTGTGTGATGGTTTGTGTGTTTGGGACAGGTTTCTCAACCCTTACATCGTTTTTACTGCTGGTTTAGGCTCATTGTCTGTGATGGCAGTGTGACAATCAGCGACTTGCCATGCACAGAGCTTTTAATTGAGAGAAAGATAATGTTCTAAAGAACTGGGTTCAATTCGAAATCAAGTGACAATAGGTTAAAAGCCTAGCCCAGTGGCCAAACCAATTCCTCCTGGCACTGGGACTCTTATATAACCGTGTACAACGGTCTCTGGCATTATTTTCCAAGTTCATAAACACGGCGACATGTTAAAGGGTGGAGGGAAGGGGTCAGCTTTGTGTTACGGGCAGAAAGCTCCATTCTCAGGAGCTGACAGTCTGTTTCCTTCTTGCTCCTTTTGATGTCTGGAGACTAAACGCTGCATGCAGAGAAAAAATTCAATTCATTTAAAACATTTTGCATCAAAATGACATGCTTTAATGTATCTTCTTCTGATGTTTAAATTATCGTTTCATCTCATGAGAGGGGGGGTTGTGTGTGGCGGGGGGGAAGCCAACATGTTTGTAGTTAAAGTACCCAAGCAGAACTTTAAACAGAGGTCTGGAAGTGGAGGAAGTCTCAATGTATGGGTGGCTTTTAAGAGTAGATGCTTTTTGGTTTAGTGTCCTCCTTCTCCCCACCCCCCTTCTTGGCTCTCTGAGACTTGTAAACTGAGGAGATTTATTGCTGCCCTTCCCAGTGCTTCTTTAGAATTAAGAGTTCAAATTTTTGACATTCCTCACGTCCTCAGGAGGGAGAAGGATAAGGCAAAAGTGATGGTCCTGAGTGGAGCAGAGCACACCAAAAGGTTTTCCAGGCTGGTTTTTGCCGGTTAGATCCACATATAGCCCTACTAGGGTCCTGGAAATCAGCTAAACCTGCATCAAGAAGGCTCTTGAAGTCGTGGACCAACTATTACACTGGATTGGAATGACATTCAGATTTTGTTCATAATTGCAGTGATTGCTACTGCTGATGATTTGGGGAGCTGAGTCAGGCTTGTTGTGGTGCAGTAATGTTTGACTGAACACCGATAGGCAGGGGATCCACGCTGTCAGTGAAATCCCAGCTCCCCTGGAGGATGGAAGACAAAAATCCCACAGACCTTTTTTTTTTTAACTTTATTTTTTATGTCTCCTCCTCAGTCTAGGAAGGCATTAACCATCCATGTTGGTTTTGCTTATATCACCATTTTTTCTTTTTTTTTTTTCTTTTTTTTTGCCATGTTAGAAGAGGCAAGATGTATTTTCCAACAGTTCCCTCCCTTCCATGCAGGATGTGCAGAAGCTCTGGTACCCATCACACTGGGTGCAAGGTTCAAATGCCCTCCTGGACCACCTGCTCCCCTGCCCAGGGGAGGGCACAGCTCTCACTTCTGTCTTCTCTTAGTGAGCTGGTTGTGTTCAAAAGTGCAGGGCAGTAGCTTCCTAATGGGAAACCTTCTGTCAGTTTGGGAAATTAACAGATGTTTTGAAGAAGCAAAACCCCTGCTTTGTCTTTGTCATTAAAACCAAACCCAATTTCTTCAGGCAGAGCCACAGACAGGTATACGGAGCCAGGACTCCCCTTGGGTAAACCTGGGTGAAACTCCTGGGGTGAAATGGTCCTTTTCTCCTCACCCTTTTGTTGCTGCTTTAATGTGACATTTCGGGCAGAACGTCTCTTACGTATCCTTTCTGATTTTTCTTGCAGAGGATATTCAACTCCTTTGTGTACACAGAGAAAATATCGAACGGAGAAAGTGAAGTTCAACAGGTGAGTCCAAAAGCCCCTTCCCACCTCCTCCTGCCCATGGCAGCGTTTCAGAGTCAGCTTAGAAATCCCAGTTCAGTTGGGATTTATTGTGGCCACTTCCCTTGTGTCTGGTGCATCAGATAGCAACAGGTGGAATAGAAAATAAATGGAGTTGAGGTATTTGAGAGTTTTGCATTGCCATGAGAAGGTTTTCCATCTGGTTTGTGTGCCTCCTCCCCTTTGAAACAAAAGAGCAGAGGCGGAGCTGGGGCTCTCCCATCGTATCTCACATTAATTGACTGCTTGGAAGTGTCTCTGAAAATTGTTTTAATTGAAAGCAAACCCACTAATACTGTTGATGAATGTGGGAACAGTGTCATTTGCTCTGTGTAAACACAGGACAGGTACAGCCTCCTGCATAGCAGGAGAGGGTTTGTCATTTTGGGGGACTTTTCTTACGGGAGCCCATTTGAACCATCTATTTAATGCTGAGAGAATATATCCTGACACCTGGGCTGTTTGCATTTTAATATATGTACACGTGGAAAACTAACTTGGGGTCCATTGCATGCTCACGTGCATTAAAACTGGTCATGGAATAGAAATAAATTAACTCTTTAAGTTGCATTTACTGTAAAATAGTAAAATTCCCAGAGGTTGGGTTTTTTTTTCTTTCCTTACCCCAAGGGAAAAAAGTCAAAGCAGAGCTGGCTCCAATGTTATTGTCAATCCCCACACCCCCTTATTTCAACTCGTGGAGAGTTTGCATTGGAGGGCTCAGCTCCTCTTCTCTTCCAGAAGAAAATATGGTGGCTTTTGATGGGGTTATGGCTGATGTAGGAACTTAATTAATTTGCAAAAATTGGAATAGTTCAGGGAAAGTTCAGGTGGTGGTTTGTGTGGTACCAAGGTCAGATGTGCAGGAACGGTGATGGTCCAGCAGCGTGCTCAGGAGGTGGGTGATGCTGGAGCCCCCCAGCTGCCCTCAGAAGGCTTTGGCTTCCCTGTGAGCGTGCACAGGTAAATGCAAAGGGACAGGAAAGAATAATCATTGCCTGACTTAAACACTTTAAATCCAAACCCATCACAACTTCTGGCTCCGCCGTCGCGCTGAGGTAACGTTCCGTCGAGCGATTCTGGGTGGTCTGCGCACCGCGGAAGGGCCATGTGGGCTGGATTAGACGTATCAGATGGCTTTGGAAAGCCAAAAGTGATTCTTGGGAAACCCAGAAACCAGATTAAAACTTCTTTGAAGTTTCAACTATCGCTTCTCCACCTAGGAAAAGACGCTGCTTGCTGCCCGGCCGCAGATGTACGTACTCACCAGAAGTCGATATAAATAACTGTCTAAACACTGCAGGTAGTGTGATGAATTTGGAGCTGTCAGAGGAGAAAAACGAGGCCCTGGTGAAACATAATTACTGTGGTTAAAAGCTCAACGGTGAAGTGGATAGAAGAATAATTGAGCACTTCTGTTTCATTAATAACCGGGTCTTTTTGCTCTAATGAATCACAAGCAATCTAACCAGAGTTTTATGAGTGAGAGTAGTGCAGCGACCGGGATCGTCTTGAGCAAACAACGTAAGCAAATTAAATCCCCTGTCGCTCCTTCCTGCTTTTGTCATTCATTAACATTTTCTTAGCAACTGATACCCCAAGGCAATTAATTACGGGCTTATGTCAGGCAGGATTTCTCTTTTTCTGGCAGACCAGTGAGGAGTTGTGGGGGGTGTTGTTGGGTGTTTTGGGTTTTTTTTTAATACCAAACTGTGTAAATAATGACTTGCAGTTTGTTGAGAAAGTGGAAAAAATACAGCTGTTGGCCAGCAGGCCTCACTAAAATGCTTGGCTTTCCTCCTGCCACACAAGGAGTGGTTTAACCTTTTGGTGTTAAACTGCTCAGGCTTTGAAGGTCTGCAGTTAGAGAATTACTATGGTACGTAACAGATAAAACCTTTTTTGCTTTGAATAGGTTATTAAAAAACGGGATGGTGCTTGCCAAAAATAACTCAGTTTCCTTCCCCATAAATGGTTTCAGTATCGGAGAGCTCGCGGACAATGTGAAAATGCAGTGGTGTGAACTAGTGACAGGAAGAAAGGGGAAGAGGGTTGGTTTTCTTAGGGGGAAATCTCGATTAGCCTTTTTCAGGGAAGTCAGCATGTGTGCAGCATCCTGCCAGACATCTGGCTGCTGCAGGCTAGAGAACGTGCAACCGGCTCCAAGGAGGAGAGAGGATGGTGACGGTGCCTGGAGCAGGAGCGGATTTACCGGCTTCGTGCTGAGAAGTCTTGACCCACAGAGCTCTGGTAGAATGCAGCAGCAGTGACACCTCCTCAGAGAGAAATTCCCAATCACTTCTGTTTCTGTCTGTCCGTGCTCATTCCTGGGGAGAGAAGCAGTGGCAAATGAAGTAATGAAATTAAGGTAGTCAACTGTAAATATCTGTTATCTGGGAAGGAATAATGAATGACACCAGTACAGGTTGGCAGGTGATCTGCTGGAGAGCAGCCCCATGGGGAAGAACCTGGGAGTCGTGGTGGACAACAAGTATTCTTGATGGGTTTTTAATCAGCTGGGGACAGGACACAGCTACCTCTACCATGTTCTGTTCTCTGCATGTTCCTTCCTAAGGCCAGTATCAGGTCAGGTACCAGCTATGAACATGATGTTCTTTGTTCCTTTTGTCATCAAAATAATTACTATATGAATTTAAGGAGCTCCTCTGCAGTCACACTAATGAAAGAACTTCTCATTACCTGATTTCTTTTATTTATTCTTTTTAACCAAGATGGGATGTCTTTCTACAGTGAAGCTACACCTCAGGCTGGAAGGACAGGGGCCATCCGAAGCCCACCTGGCTTTACAGTGCTGGTACCTGAGAGACAGATGAACAGATTTTGCTCCCTCTGTTACCAAACTAGATAAAAGCATCTCCCTCGTGGTAGGAAGAAGGATGCTTTTGGCTGCTGTCCCACTGCCTCGCCGTGTCGCGCGTCACGGTCGGTGCCCACAGCTGAAAGCTTTGACAGTCACAACAATCCAGTGCCAGACTCCTGCAAAAACAGCCTGACAGCCACGGAGGAACCAAATGATGTTCCCCTGGGAAATGTTCTTAGTAGGAACAGGGCCCTGCTGCATCAGCCCTGAGTGCTGCTCTGCATGCTCACATTTGGTAGAAACTGGTGGAGAAAACTCCACTGGTAATCACTCTCCTCTTGGCCAGCAAGGAGCAAGGCAATGAAATAGTTCAGAGAACGGCAACAANATGAAAAGTCTAGGCTTTGCTGTTGATGTGACATCTCACTGGCTATGCAAAGTGACGTGCTCACACAACGTGGAGTTTTAAGTTGATTAATTGCAAGCCTCATAAAAGGCAATCCATGCTGTGTTTAACAGATTCCATCTATTGTGACCTTTTTCTAGAGCTTTTTGTGCACATCTTCCTTGAAGTAAGTCTCAGGAAATCTTGCCAAAGTTACCGGGTAGTGGAAAACCTCAGGCGGGTGCTAGTCTCTGAAGAAATGGACATTGGACAGTATCCTGCCCCCTGACTGAACACTTTAGAGTCGGTTTTCAGTGTCATCCAGAGGAGCAGGAATGGTTTGAGTCTCTTAAAGCAGAGAAGAACCTGGTGGCGATTCCAAGATCAAGCCACATCCCTGCTCCCCTGGGTGCCCATCTGGAGTGGTAGAGAAGCAGTGGCTTCTTCAAGAGCCAAGCGAGTTAAGAATTAATACACTAATTTTTTTCTAAATTAGGAATCTGGGGATGCACAGCAGTGTGAAGCTGTGCTGTGGCAGGAGGAGTGCCTGGCCATACTGGAGAGAGGCACTTGTGTGCCAGGTTGTTCAGGTTCTCAGAGGGGATTTAGAAATAAAAATACTAAGTCTTTCTTAAAAATAAAAATACTAAAGTCTTTAATGTGTAAGCAGGAGTTTTCAAGGAGCCCAGCAGTGTTAAATCCCTGGCTGTGGGTCTGTTACGGCATCTGTGCCTGTCAACCTCATTGATACATATTTTATATACAGTCTTGAAAACATTTAAAGTATGTTGGCTTTCAAGATACAGCCAGGAATAAAACCTAACCTTAGAGCTCTGCTTTCCCTCAGTGCTCCCCAAAAAGGAGAGACTTCAGAGCTGGGGAGCTTCTGAGGGGGAAACGAAGCTTTAA
>VWZY01009916.1:0-10638 GCA_013399075.1 Chloroceryle aenea | reverse complement strand
TTTAAAAAAAAAAAAAAAAGCTCCAGGGAATGATGCAAATGAGGAAAATGTCTCTGGGAAAATTAGAGAAACTCACTGATGTTGTGATGAAAGGTTGTCAGTGGAGATGGTGACAATTGAAGTGCATTACCCATGGGTGCTGCTGTAATAGAAACAGGTGTTGGAGTCCAACCTGTCTGCAGACTGAAATGCTTTGGCTGCGTGCCAGCTGCCAGAAAAAACCCCCGAGATTAAGAAGAGCTGGAGCTAATGGCTGCATTGTTTGGAGCCAGGCTTTTTGCTTATTGTTTGGTTCCTGACCATTAAAGCAAAAATACAGAAATCTGAAAGAAGACAAGAGGAATGCCAAGTGAGGCTTCTCCCCCATCTCCGTCGTTAAGATGAGGTGAAGAACGCTTTGTGAACTGACCTGAGGATAATAAACAGCATTTTCTGTCAGTCTCAAGGTATCCAGATTTATTTCCATCTCCATTAAAACAGGTGAGCTGGAGCATTTCTGCGGGAGCAGGAAGTGTCTGTCACATTTCGTGCCTACCCAGGGGTATACCCGAGCGTGGGATGTCACCAACCTGTCCCTTTTACGTGCCCAATTCAGGACCAGTTTTCCATTTTGCCTTAAAAATATTTTGAACAGTTCTCTTAGGATGGTTCAACGCTCTGCCCTTCTGTTATTTGTTATCCCCTTCTGTATCCCTGAGGCTTTGTAACCGGCGTGGTGCGGGTCTCGCATCCGTCAGCACGCAACGGCCGTTGACCTCGGGCAGCTTCAAAAAGCAAGGAATGTGTTGGCAAAAAGAGCCAACGTTTGGTTAAAACTTGTAGGTTTTTATTTAGAAAAACACGGAGCTGTTTTGAGCCGGCGGCTTTTCTTCTGGCAGCTGAGCACATCCCTTTGCAAAGGGAATGATGGGAGCACGCACGCATGCATGGGCACGCCGGGCCCGGATCGGGAGCTGGGAACTAGGGATGATTTTATTTGTTGTTGTTTTAATCACCAGGAGCTGAAATGCCTCGTCCTCGGCGTGGATTTTTGTGCTCCACTGAAGTCCAACTATGGAAGAAAAATGGAGTTAGTTTTGTTAGGCTTCATCTGGATTGTAGTTCTCGAGTTGATGAATCGGAACCGTTTGGTTGTAGGAATTTTGCAGCTGATCTGTGTGTCACCCTGAGATTCTTGGCATGGTCTAATCATCCTCATCACTTTTCAATGGAAAAGTGCTTTTGGATCAGCTTGCTGTCAGTGACTTTTTTGAGTGAGCTGTTCTGAAAGTGTTTTTGATTGTTGGGAGTATTCTTTGGCTATCAGAGGGTGGTATTTTTAGGGCTCTTCAGACTGGGAGACTTCAGATCCTTCACTGAAGGGGTCCCTTGTCCCTTCAGGTCCCATGTACTTGATTCTTTACCCCACCTGAAGTGGTGGATCCCACTTTATAAAAGTGATGTAATGACTCTGAGCCATTCAGAGGTTTTTGATGAGAGATGCAGTTTAGGTACTAAGTGAGCTTTTGCTTTTTATCAGCTTCTGAGACACAGGCCCTTCTGAAAAACAGATTTGTCAGATCTTCCAACTCCAAGCAGCAGTTAAAACTCAAAACCTCATCTTATACAGCATTCCTTTATCAGAGAAAACAATGATTCCAAACGAGAGTCCTTTTGCTCTGATGCTCTGTGTTAGTTTTGTTTGTGCTCATGATGATCGTGTGGTCTGGTTTTGGCTGGGTTGTTTTTTGTGTGTGTATTTTGTTTTGGCTTTGTTTTGGTTTTGTTTTTCCTTCAGCAAACTCAAGCTCTCTCCCCTTTTTGTGGCTTCATCTAGGGCAACCAAGAAAGAAGGGTATAGAATCAAGTATGTGGTTTACATAGTGCTTAAAGCACAGGTATTTCATTTGTCCAGCCCGGGAGAGAAGCTTTGTAATCATAAAACTTAAATGCTTTAATTTATGAAACTTGGCTTGTGTGTGTTTGAGACCCTCCAGAGGATTACGCTTCTCATAGGACACACTTGAGGAGTCCAGTCAGACAGAAAGAAATTCCCTGGAAAACAGCAAAGGAACTACCCAGCAGCTTATTATCTAACGACTGGGAGCAATTGAATAGTGTTGGATGCCTGACGTGGAGGAGACCGTTAGGAGTCCTCTGGCGCCTTGGCAATAAATCATTCCACAAAACTAATTAGGTGTAATTCTGCCCGTCATTTGAGCAAGGTCCTATTAAAACCTGTGCTCCTAGGAGACCTGTGGTTGAGCTGCAGCATTTGCTGGGAACAATGGAAGCAAAGGCAGTGCTGTTATCAGTGTGGGCCTCGTTAGTCGCATAACGAAGTAAATCCTGATGAAACGTGCTGTTGATAGCAGTTAGGAGAGACATTTGTCAGTCGGGGGATCGGGAACAGCCGAGTGTTTCTCAGCACACAACCCTGGCGTTAAATCGTCCCCGCAGAGTTCAGAGCGTCCAGGGAGCAGGAGAGATGAGTGTTACAAATTAATGAGCTAACTTCAGCTCTGAACAAAGGTTGCAGAAATGCAGTGTTTCTGAGGATCTGCTCAGAGATTACCCTCTGTCGTTTGAGATGTGTCTGGCAAATGATGAAGTGTAACAGATCTCCTTGGTGTGAAAAGGAAACCGAATGGGCCAGAGCAAATTTTGTAGGTGCCTATTCCAGTTCATTAATTTCTTCCTTTGAACGAAAGAACAGGAGCAAAAGTGTCAGGGAACATTTCTTCTAAAACTTGATGCTTCCCAGTAACCATGTTTACTGTCACGTTTGCTCAAAGAACATCCCCATCTTCTCCAGTCTTCCTCTGCAGAGTCGTTAGGCTCTTTGTGAGGTGTCAAATGAAGGAGACCCCAGCGAGCTCTTACCCAACAGCACAGGAGCTTCAGAAGGCCAGTGAGATGGCCCAGTGGGCTCTACCGTGTTAGCACCGTGCCCTCTGGGCTGCTTGGAGCCTACCTGGGATTGAGAGCACACAGGGCTCTGCCTGCAGAAGGCTCTGCCACGATCCCACACCAGCGAGCCCTGATGCAGAGCTCAGCAGTATTTGTTTGCAAAAATTTGTTGATTTGGGTTGGTTGGTTGTTGTTTATTAATATTAACATTAAAAAAGAAGGGCTGTAGTGCTCAGTTTTCTGTTTCTGAAGTTAAGTACTCGCTGGGAAGGGATGACAGTGTGGTTTCTGATTTCTGAAAGGAGAGAGGTGCAGTCGTCTGCTCTTACAAGTAATAGTGTGACCTCTAAACCCGATTTATAACTGGCTGCCTTCATCAGAGGGACCTCTGACAACAAAAGGCTTGTGGAAGATTTTCGCCCGTGGTTGTCATTGTTTTCTTTGTTATATTATAATCTCAATTACAGGTTGTTCATTTTGCTGTTGAAGTTGGTAGCTGAAACTGCTGTAGCATCGATGCTAGATCGATGGAAGGAAATCACTTGGAAGATGCTCAGCTAAGAGCCTGTGGTGCCCCCTCCTAGGAAAGCAGCAGGGGATAAAAGACCAAAGCAAGAACTAGAATGGCTTCCTTTGCCCAAATTGGAGTGAAGGGAACTGCATGAAAGGAGCTGTGAAATACTTCACAGATCCACTTGACTGAGGAGGCTGCTGATGAGCAGTCTTGGCAGTGTTTGGGGTTACCTGGATCCCAAGCTTGACCCTGTGAACAGATTCTGCACTGGCAGATATGCTGTTGGCTCTTTGCTCCTGAAACAGAAGAGGTGAGGTGGAGGTGAGGTCTTCTCTAACTCTATTCTTTGGGCTTTCCTTAAGTGCCCGTTTATAGAGCTGCTTTACAGTGACTTGGGGGCTGTTTTAGTCTCCATCAGGTCATTGCCAGGCCTTGCAAGAACATCTTACTGGAGCACTCCAGTGGTAAGCCAGTGGACTCACCTCCAGCTGTCAGTTCTCAATGAAAGGGAAGTTTGATGTGGTAATTTCACTTTTCCTACATGCAAAACTCTAACATTCATATACCCATTGCTATAAATATTTTTATTTTTCTATACAGACTGCTTTCTGTAGCCAGTATTATTAATAACTTGACTTCACAGGGCTTAAAGGCACCAAAACTGACGTACAATGAGCAAAGCAGATAAGGATGATCTTTAACACATGCGGTTTTTACTTTCTATTCAAGTTTGTTAGTAAGGAACGTGGTAATAGAGAGAAACTAGTTTAATTGTAATCTTTCTTCATCAGATTTGGTTTCTTTTTCAGCTGGCAAAAAAAATCCGTGAGAAATTTAACCGTTACCTGGATGTGGTGAATCGGAACAAGCAAGTCGTGGAAGCGTCCTATACTGCTCATCTCACATCACCCTTGACTGCCATCCAGGACTGCTGCACTATTCCCCCATCTATAATGGAGTAAGTAACACATTCTGACATTACTTGTGTTGTGATTTAATATATGAAGGAAAAAAAAAGGTTATTTCTTTGCAAAGTAGCCTGTCTTTTCTGCCTCTGAGGACGGGGGAAGGCAGTGCTCCAAAAATGATGCTTATTTTTTGTCCTCACGTTCTTTTACATTGCTTTTTATGATCTTTTACATTACTTTCTACCTTCTTTTACATTGCTTTTCATGTTCTTTTACATTGCTATTACACAATTAATGAGGAGCTCTAAACAACTGGGACTCAGAGGTGATGGATTTTAAAATGAAACAAAAAGGGGAAAAATTTGTTCAACCCTTAAGTCTTCTGCACAAAAGGAGTCAGTCTATGTCCAAGGTTTTGCACTGAGACACTGCTTACCCCGAGGAACTCTTCTGAAGCTGGTCATGGGACTTTCTTCTTTTTTTTCCTTTTTTCTTTGAAGTGCAGTAACCAAAATCACGAGTTGGTCAGTACATCACATGCTAAAAATACCACGTTACGGTTTAATCAAGTTGACATGCTGCTGGTTGAGACACAGAGGTTCACCAAAATTGAGTACGTTGCTTGGAAAGGGGATTTGTTCATTTTCAACGTGTTTTGGTTTTAAATACAAGAATGTTGAATAGCCTAGCTGCAGGCAGTTGGGTGTCTTTAATCATGTTTTATTACACTACATATTTGTAGAAACTTCTTTGGGTTTCCTGATTGTAGGAAAGTGTGATAGAAGGTCTGATTTTTCCAGTAAAAGTGTAAGAATTTCTTTTCAATGATCAACATTTTAAACCTTTGCTTCCATGTGTGCTAGAACAGATCGGGAGTAACTCAGTTTCTGCAGACCTTGATTCCAGAGTATATTTCCATTGTTTATATCTCAGTCTGATTTAGAAATGTTTAAGAGAGAGGAAGGTAGTTTGGGTGATAAATATTGAAAGCATTTTCTGCAGTAAGACAGCTCTGAACGACAGCATGCTTTCCTCTCTCCTGAAGGATGGCATTCACCTTTGGGCATGTCAGGATTTAAAACAGTCTCTGCTTTGGACTGTGTCTGGAGAGAAAGGCCACTTGCTGGTTTTGTGTTTGTTTTGACTGGCATGAAAATAAGAACTCTTGGTAAGAGTTTAAACCTCAGGTAGCCCCAGAGAAACGCAGACCTTGCTGTTGGCTTGTGCATGGGTTTGGTGGTCTCGGTGCAGTTCCTACTGGTCAAGGTGCCTATGTAAAACTCTGTCACATCTGGTGCTCAGTGGCCAGGCTGTTGGCAGTGTTAGTAAAAGGTCAAGAATATGTGAAGGATGAAAACCTCTCTGATTTCTGCAGGCAGGAACTGCCAGCCAGCAGTAACACCTTCCAAGCAAGGGGGGAAGAGAAGGAGGAACGAGGAACTTTATCACCCCTTGGCAGTAAAAATAATAAGGAGAATCTGCTTTTAGTCTGGAAAGTTTAATGAATTTTCTTTCACTTTATCCTCCAACCTTGGAAGCCCTTTAGAAATTTCTTTAGTAATGGTGGACTGGCATAAGGATTCTTCACAGTAACTGGTTTAAAAACCAAAGTGCCAGTCACTGACAGCTGGCAAAGAAGAGAGGTGAAGTTTCTATTTGCAGAGCTCCTCATGCAAGCTCTACAGTATGGTTCTCTTTATTTACTTACTTAAGTTGATAATAAAATATCTGCTTAAGAGGTTACCAGGCCAGTCTTAACAGTTTTCAGGATCTTCCAGACAGTGCTCTGGCAAGACCAGCTCGAGCATGTGTGGTTGGGAAGTGCTCTATCAGACCATTGGGAATATAGCCACTGGTGACTTGAGATCGTCTGCAAGTCATGCCAGGAAAGAATGGGAGCAGAGCCCGACCCCCCTGGCTCCAGCCTCCTGTCAGGAGCTGGCAGAGCCAGAAGGGCTCCCCTGAGCCTCCTGCTCTCCAGGCTCCACAAGCCCAGGGCCCTCAGCTGCTCCTCACTAGACTTGTGTTCTGAAGACCTTTAAACTAGATTTAAAGGAGGATGGGGATGAAACCAGGCTAGCTAGAGGGGCGTCTGGGCACAGCATGCTGCTCAGATGTGGTGACAGCTTATCTTTAACATTTAAACGCTGTGTGTTAGTGTTGGGCAGCAGAGTGCTGGTGTTACAGCAGCAATAATTATAATCGTTTGCTTTAGAGCATTTTTTTACCTGCTGCTGTAGAAGAGGTCACACCCAGACCCAGGTTAGTCTGTGCTATTTGCTGTTTTCTGGAGGTACTTTGCTTTAGAGGGTACCTTGTGTCCTTAGGGCTATGGTTTTTCTCTCAGGAAGGTTGTGAAATATTTGTGTTATGGCTTTTTAACTCTGTTCTTTTTCTTGGTGTAGGGAGGTGTTTCATCACATGGCCTCTTGAGTAAACACTTGATGCAGAACAGTGTCAGAAGCACGTTATCTTCAGGTTGTATTTTGAAGGTAGATTTGGAAGCCTGTCCCACAATTACTTAAAGCTGTTTACACGTGGTGTTCAGCCTCTAAATGCACAGTGGTGTTTGAAAATCAGAGGGCACTTCATGCTGGCAGGTCATTCTTCCATCCACCTTTTACATCACTGTCCTTCCTATTGACATTCTGCTGGCAATGCAACAAGTTTGGGTTGGTTTTGGAAGAATAACACGGGAAGGGGATGATGAACTCTTGTGTAGAGAAAAGATTCTTTTTTTGAGTGTGTTTTAATAGCTTGGTATCTTGAGTTTATATTTGTGGTTGCTGTTAAGAAAAATATCTACGTGTGGCCTCGTGTTTGTGTGCACTTATCTTGAAAATCTGAGTGTTGGCTTTGAAGACAATTTGCCCTGTTGCTCAAGATAAACTGTGTGAATACCACATCTGGTGGCTATAAATAAACGATAGAAAATAGGACAAACAAAGCACAAACTGGAATATAACATGAGCTTGCCATTTAAATTGCTCATTTGGTTGAGTAGTGAGGTAAGACAAGGAAAATGATTTTTATTTTCTTGCCATTATTTAGTGTTGGCTACTACAGTGAAGAGCCCAAAGGCTCAGCTTCCACTCCCCCAGCTCCCTGTCTCTGCTGTTCTGAGTGCTGCAGAGCTGCCCCAGCACTGCAGGTGATGTCTCACCAAAGCAGAGTCAATTGGAGCAACAGAGCAGGAGCTGTGTGTTTTTCTTCCATTTTTGCTGTTCCTTTCTTCAGATACACCTGGTTACATTTTCAGATCCACTGAATCAAGGTTTGGGAATGGAACCACCATGATGGCAACGCAGGGAGAGACAACAGCAACCAGGGAGCATAGCTGGCAGACAAGGTAGAAGTGGATGGCACAGAGATCTGGTATCTGTCCTACCATCCAGGCTGTATTTGTGTCTGTGGGGTCAGAGCTCTGTTTCCCAGGTCTGTGTGCCCCATTGAGGAAACCCTCCTAGCAGTTGAGAAGAGAGGTTGCTCCACCCAGACAGAGTTAATGTGGATAAAGTTCTCTGGGCTCTCAGCAGAATAGATGGGTACACTGATGGGAGATAAGGGAAATGGATGTCAAGTGACATGCATCTTTTAATCCTTGAAGAAATCCCTGCTGGGAAAACAAGGCTTTGTGTTTCCTTGCTAATGGAGGCTGCGGAAGAAGCTATGAGCAGCAGATTTCATGCTGTCTCTAGACATTCCCTATCATGATTGCTTTGAGTGGTTATCTACAAGACACTGTTTTAATGGAAGTCTCTTCCTCCTTACGATGATAAACACCTTTGCCTACAAGATGGTATCTCCTGCTTCTCATGCCTGAGATGCTTCATTCCGAGTGCTGAGCACCTGCAGCCTCCCTGCACCTTTGGTGGGACCTTATGGGCCCAACATGTCAGTTGTGAAAGGCTGGAGCCAGTTAGGAGTTAGTTTCTTCTCCCAAGGAAAAAGTGCCAGCACAAGAGGATCCGGCCTCAAGTTGTCCCAGGAAGGTTTAGGTTGGCCATGAGGAAGAAGCATCTTCCCCTCCAGGCTTGTCCAGGGCTGGCCCAGGCTGCCAGGTGGAGTCCCTGTGATCCCTGGAGGGGTTTCAGAGTTAATGGTTGAACTCAATGACCTTCATTGTGTCTTCTACCCAAACCGATTCTATTCCATGTACTGCAGCATTTAATGTCCTCAGGGTCCCGGAGAGGCAGGAAAGGCTTCCCTGGAGCTGCCTGCAGCTGGGACCTGAGTGGGGAGGGAAGGGCAGAGTAGCAGTGCCAGGAGGCTGCCCCACACGGGGCCTTGCTGGCCAGCCACAGTTCCCCAAGAACCCTACATAGGTGTGTGCAGGAAACACCCCCTTTCTCTTTGCTTCTACTCAGAAGACAGAATTGGATTTCAGTGGCAGGTTGTTGGGGGTCTGCAAAACCCATAGGTTCAGAGGCTCCCTGCCATTCTTTAATGCTCTTGCTTCTGCTGCTGAGGTGCCTGTGGCCAGGCGGGTGGAAACCTGGTGTGTTCTGTATTGAACTGTGCTGATAAGACGTCAGGGAATGCCTTTATCTAAATTTGGGAAAGGAGATGGAATGGAGAAGTATTTGTTGGTAAAACATACTACTTGGCAGCCTTGTGTTACAATCATTAATAGAGCTGTTTGAACAAGGGAGTTTACAAACCTATATTTGAAAATCATTTACTCCCTGACTGATACCGCCTTCAGAAGTGGTCTGTTGGGTTTTATTTTTTTCCTTTTTATTTTTCCCTTTTTTTTTTTTCTTCAACAGATGGTTAAATATTTGCTAATGTGGTTCAATTTTATCTCAGCTCTTTCTGTGTTTATCTTTCCTCTCTGGAGCAGTTAAGTGGGAGATAACGGGAAACCCCTTCAGGTCCTTCAGTTGCCATCGTATCTGAAGAGCTGCACTTCCAAAGGAGAAGTGGGTGGGCCACACTACATGAAATTTAAGATCTATTTGCTGTTCTTGCAGAGTATCAGGCTACAGTAATGCATGTGGGTTGCTAGAGAATGTAGGGAGCGTTCCTAGTGCTGCTCTTGGCATGACCTTGGCGTGTCCATAAAATACAGCAGGTCTTTAGGAAATTGCTCTCCTGGACTGTTGTTGCTTTTACTTCCTAAATGTGGCCGAGTTCCTCCTGAAAAAGTGGGGTTTGGAATTGTTTGTGGTACTGGGTTCCAGTCCTCCTTCCAATAACACCTTTTCTTTACATCTGAGAGCAAGTACACCGAGGCTTTTTCAAGTAGTGGTTGAAATAATGGGAGCAACTTCTCTGCCTTGCCAGAAGAAACTGGTTAACTGAACCATCAGTAGGGTGGTTTTTTTGGCTTAATTTATTAATAAAAACATTGTTTTCCAACGTTCCATTCAGATGCAACAGGAACCATTTATTGAAGTATTTATTAAGGATGCAAACTGAGTTGAAGTCGTGCCTTCCAATCGAGAAAGCTAATTGAGAATTTCAAAGGAAATGCCAGATTCCCAATGAACTTAGAGAATCTCATTTGCATACTGAAATCAGCCTTAAATTTGTATGACCAGAAAGGGAAGGGGGGAAAAAAAAACCCTCAGAACTCCTCAGTAGCTGCCCAAGTGTCATTTTTCTACAGAGCTCCCTCATTTTCCCCTGAACTGAAGCTGTGCAAAAGAGGTTGGTTTACACTGTAAATTCAGGCTGCGCAAAATCCAATTGGAGCTCACTTGAGCACTGTTTTGATGTAAGATTCAAAGCTTCTGCAAATTTATTTTATCTTCTACACTTGCTGATCTCCTGCTTGTAAATCCTGTTGAAGGAGAATAAAAATGAGCGTGGCCTGATGGGAATTTAATGTCTGAAGTTCAAAGCAGTTTGCACATCAGAGCAAATGTCAATCAAATGAACATCTTGCAAGCTAGGCAGGGAGCGCGTTTTTCCATGGGGAAGAGATCAAAGTGGGAGTCACAGCTCTGTTTGCTCCCTCGGGATGCAGTTTCGATCGGTTGTTCATTAAAGGGAATCCAGAAGGAAGGGCTGTTAGAGAGAGGCAGGGAAAAGGGGGTGGAGGGAGTGGGCCTGTCATGAAACTAAATTTCAGCCAATGTCTTTTAGAATCATAGAATGGTTTGGGTTGGAAGGGATCTGAAAGCTCATCCAGTGCCAAAACCCCTGCCATGGGCAGGGACACCTCCCACTGGAGCAGGGTGCTCAGAGCCCCATCCAGCCTGGGCTTGAACACAGCCAGGGATGGAGCATCCACAGCTTCCCTGGGCAGCCTGGGCCGGGCTCTCACCATCCTCATGGTGAAGAGTTTCCTCCTTACATGTAATGTAAATCTCCCCTCTTTCA
>VWZY01009915.1:390895-404620 GCA_013399075.1 Chloroceryle aenea | reverse complement strand
TTGTTTGTTTTTCTTTTGAAAACCCTTTATTTTTCAAATCTATGAGCAGTTTAAAAATATTTTAGACACACAGGTTTATGATTTAAGCAAATAAAATGTTACTTTGTAGTCACCTACAACTCTCCCTTCATAAGCTTCTGTAATGTCCCACTTTTTGACTATTTCTTCATAGGATTAGACTGCAAGATGGATACTGTTGAAATATATGAAGAGGATAAATGATCTCAAGGAAAATGCAGTTCTTGCTGTGGCAAAGATTGCAATGCTTATATGCTCTCTAAATTAATATGTATCATTTAGGCCCATTCTTTTGTACCATCTTTCTTCATAATTACTGGAGCAATACAGCAGACTACAGCTGAAGAGGAATCAAGCTGATTATGAAAAAAAACAACAAACAAACCACCTTTGGAGAGGTAACAAGCAGAGCCAAATGAGCTGTTAATTTTCCATACTATCCTATGTAAAAACTTTCCTAATACACAGTTTATTTTGGGAGTAATAACAATTGCTGGAGGTTACTGGAAGTTGTATCACTGTTTCCAGATTTCATCAGTGTTTTTCTGAAAGGAGTATTAAATGTGAAAGTGCATAAATGGACTAAAAAAAATTAATCCAAATTCCAGTGTCTTTTAAAATAATTCAAAAACCTTTCAGTAACTCATTATGATTATAAATGTGTGTATAAACTAAAAAGGACCAAGATCCAGTTGTCCCAGGTTCTACACCCATATATAACAACCCTCCAAATCTGATTTACCTGAACTTGGGCCTCATATATAATTCCCCCCCACAAAGGGTTGTTTTAATTTTAAATTTAATTTCGTTCAGGTGAGAAGATGTACACTTTCTGTGACCATAAACTTGGATTTCATCATGTCAGTTTCACACATGCATGGGTCTTCAGGTCAGCTCACATGGACATGGTGACATCAGCTTATCTGCTGATAAGCTTAGCACTGAGATCATAAAGAGAAAATTTCTATCGACTATTACAGAATAGCAAAAGGAAGCAGCTGACAGATTTGTTAATATAAGACTTAGTATCAGAAATGTGATTCAAAGCGTTTTATGTGTCCAGTCCAGCCTTTCCATACACTCTTCCCTCTGTCCAACTAGAAAAAGCTCATTTATCAAATTAATTACTCTTGCACACATAAGCACTGAGATGGAGGTAATAAAATATCCCCAGAAATGCAGAAAACATGCGAAAAGTACTTTTTTCTTTTTTTTTTTTAAATGCTGCAAGTCCTGTTTTCAAAAGGAGCAAGAAATGTAAACGATGCTATTATGTGAATTCTTTGCAAATTAGCTCTATGGGAATCCAAAATAGAACAGATTTATGCTAACAACAGGCTGAGGGAGATTACTTGCAAACAACAAAGGCAGCCTGGACAGCAGCTTAGGCCTTCTCTTGTTAAGAAAATTTTCCCATCTGTAACTAAATCAATTAGTTATACCAGTGCAAACCCCTGATAGAGACATGCTGCACCAGCATGAATTGGGGCTTAAAGCCATTTAGGTTAATTCAATAAATCCTTGTCAGCATTGCTTTGAAGCAAAGGATACCATAGAAGCAAAAGTTTATTTGGGGTAAGGAGACTGACTGACATGCAGGCAGGTATCAAGCTGTAATTCTTCTACAGGCTACAGGCATGTGCAGTTGAGAGAATCTTTGTGGCAGGTCTGATTTGGATCTCACCTCAAGCTTATGTAATGAAGAATGACGTTCTTTCCCTTGCAGCTCTTTCCATTCAATAACTCATCTTAAACTAATTTTCAAATGCTTTAATCTTGAGCTGTAACAAGACAATAATGCCTGTTGACCCTTAACACACCACACCTCCTGGAATAACACCAGACTGTGAACTTTCTCTCCCTCTTCTCAGTCCTCCCTTTTTCCATGTGGCAGCATGGCAAATCCTACTACTTTATTTATTCTTAGGAGGAGCACCAATGTCTGAGGGAAGGCACAATGCAATCCCCAGAATTGCTACATGAGTTGGGTTCTTCTGTGCTAATAGCCTGATTATTCGAACATGCACTCCGGGGAAGTCGACGGCAATGCAATAAGAAGAAAGCAGGTACAAGAGAGGCATGTTGCCATCTCCCTCTCATTAGCACTGACACTGGTCTCTAGCTGGGGCTGAAAGGTAGGCAGTGGGATGTCAAAATCAGTGCAAAAGGACTCATTTTCTCCTTGTAAACTCTTTTGTGCTGCCTTGCCAGTTGTAGATGAGAGTTTGTTAAAATTGACTGGTTTTTTTCCAGATTCTCTAAATAATTGATGGGGGGGGGGGGAATTGAATACAAAAAAATTATTGTTCATTATTTGCTGGTGTCATCTATAACCAACTATATATTAAACATTTCAGCTGATTCTCACAGAATCAGTTCTTGTTCGCTGGGCCTCATAAAACAATGTCTGCAGGGAAATACATGTATTTGAAAGCAAAAACCAGTTCTGTACTTCTAATTTTTAAAGCACAAAAGCTCTTGACAGGTGCTTGTTACAGATCAATCCTCTGCATATTGCTTATATCAGGTGCTTTCTACTGCCCAGGAACATATGACTGGAAGCCTCCTGAGACACAGTTCATGGCTCCTGCTATCATGGGCTCCATATCAAATAATTCTTCATAGCAAATCAATCTCCAGTGCAATAATAATAGATTTTTGTTCCACCAAGCAGATAGTTCTGGACCTCTTTACTGACATGGTGGCTAGGAACCAAGTTCTGATTCACAGGTCAAAACATATCTGTGTTAAACAAATTCTACTTTAGATCTATTTGTTGTCACAGTAACATATTCCTGTAGTTTAAGTAGTTTTTCCTCTTCCTTTTGCCTGTTTTCTCCTCCACTCCCTTACATTTATACAACTGAAACTTTCTGGGACTCCATTTTGCTAAGTGAAGCTAGACAGGAAATTTTTGTGTCTTCTAGTAAGATTTTTTGTGCCCCAAAATATGCCTCGTAGTCTTCCCATATATCATTTCCACACTGCATTAATCTTACTTGCCTGTGTCTGACCAGGGTTGTACACAGCACTCCATGATGTGGCCTCCATAGACGCACTGGACGGTTTGCAGTTACTTCACCTGAAACAGCTTCCAACTTCTTTTTTCCCATCATTTACTTCACAGAGTGATCATGTTGCATTAGCACCAGTGAGGAGGGGATCTGTAGAACAGGGACAGGAATGCATTTTGCCTGGTGAGACATGGGAAGAAAGGCACAGAGAGTGGCTTTGCTACAAAACAAAACACATTTTCCTGCTCACCTATAACCAAACAGTAGCCTCAAGACTTCTCCTTCTCTTCAGGTGTCTCCAAATACACAGGCTACCAGTTCTTGGGGAAAATTCTAGTTGGGCTGTGATTGCATGACCTTGAACTTTGTACTATTGAATTTCATCTGCTTTTCAGTGATCTAGTTGTTCCTGCATGATACTTTGATCCTCCTCTGCAAAGGCAACACCATCCAGATTTGTATCACTAGCGTAGTTCACTCCCGTTTTTGATCCTTAGGTTAGAATGAAGAATGTTGAATAAATGCAGAGCCTTTTCTTCAGCCACTGTAACACTCCAGCAGTAGCCTCACTCCTATCTGCGACTACCTCTTCAACATTCATGAGGGTCATGTTTACTCTAGCCAGCTTTTACATCCCCCTTATTCAACTCACCTCCCTCCTCTACTTTGACTGATTAGTCAGTGGGAATGCAGAAAAGCATGAGTTGGATAGCTACCAGTTGTTAGATTGAACTTAATAATATACAATTTTTGGAACAACTTTTAAAGTAAAAAATAATAAAAGGTGAGGAAATAAGTATAAAGATTTATATCTCTGTAAAACAGAGATTAAATGCAGCTTCAGCCAAGGGATATCGTGTCAGATTCAAATGCTACTCTTCAGCATAGAAAATTAATGTATTTATTTGGTTGGTTGGGGGGGTAAGGAAAAAAAAAAACAGAACAAAANCACACACACAAACAAAACAAGCAAAACCAAACAAACAAAAAATGACCAACAAAGAATGAATGTGATCTGCCTGGACTTCAGTATAGGACTTCACCCTATGTTGCACAGCTAGTAAAGTCTTGTTAACATTTGCAGTTTAGGCAGGGAAAGGGAGGAGGGAGTTAGCATAACTTCATACCAGTTAAAAATAACTGTTGAGACTGAGAGTGGCTGCTTAGTTGAGTGATGCCATTTACTACAGCTTTAAATTACTGTGGAATTGCTGAAGCATTAGTTAACTGGCTGCCATGAATCCCATGATGGATCTCTTAAGTCAGAGTTAAGTAATGGTTTACCATAGCCTGGTTAATGGTTATACAAGCTGTTCATGTCTGATTAGTTTTTTTCTTTCTATTACTGTAATTGTGTGATAATTAACTTAATTCCTTTACTTCTTTTTTAGTTTTTCTTCTGGATATGTACATATTTTGTAGTTTTAGGATATTTTTTTTTTGCTGGGAAAAAATCTTCTATCACAGAGCATTCCACCATGTCAATCAAATATCTGTTTCTTCAGAGTTTATATTACCAATTCTTTAAGCCAAAATACTAGGTAGCTAAACTCTTCCACTGATAGACAGTACAATGCCAGAATAGAGATGGTGCTGGATTGACTGGAATTTCCAAGTGGCAATGAACACGTAATACTGAATGTTAACTTAAAAGAGAGGAACATGGCACCTTAAAAAAAAAGATAATTACTGAGACATTGAGCGTTAGAAAAGATTGTGTAACACAACTGGAAATATTGATAAACACGAAATAAGCGAACACTTGAGTGTAATAAGTAGGGCATTAAATATGCTACAAGTTCTACTCAATGTCTTGGAAACATTTTGCACTATCAAGCACACAGAGAACATCCAGGACCAGTGTGCTTCACTCTGCACTTTTAATCAGTCTTCTTAGGAAGAGGCAGAACATGATACCCTCACGGAGCAATATGAACTCAGTGACAGAACTGTAGGCTCTGCGTGGAATAAATCAGTAGAAATAACTACTACAGAGCATTGTTTTACTGCATAAGCCCATGCATAAGCTCTGAGTACATCCTTTGGAAATAAAAGGAACAAGAAAGGGAAGAAAAGTTTGTATCCATATTGATGAACATATCTCTTCATGAGCTAACACTGATAGGTATTTCAGAACAGGTGTCTAAAAATGAGTTCTTATGATATAACCAAAGAACTAGAGCAAGAAATATGAAAACTTGCATCATTGAAAATTGTTTCTTAATTTTATTTGACCTGTAGTTCTGTGAAATTGTCACTCAGAAAGTTAGGTACATTCCTAGACATCCAGAGCCAGGAAAATGAAGTCATATAACAACAGGTGCAGAAAAGAGTCACTGTCTTCATTAGGGAAATGGAAGAAGACTGGGAGGTTTCATCCTCATCAGCCTACAAAAGTGACAGCTTTATTTGTTTGTGGTAAAGCCAAAACATACAGTAAAAAATTACATGGAGTTATTAATTAAGAATGTAAATGAATCTTCAAACATATGTATTCACAAATGGCTGCACAAATCCATCAAGAAAAGAGTTAAGATTTTATGCAGTCTCTTATTCCATGAAGAGCAGTTTCATCTGCAGTTAACAGGAGTCAAATTTACTACCACGGGAAAGCAAAAAGAGCAAGTCTGTGAATAGAGGCCAATTTCATATTCATTTGGGGATTTTTAGTGCAAAATTCAGATTAAAAAAAAAAAAAAAGAATAAATGCAAACTTCACCTGTTGTACATTTATCCAGGGGTGAAATTTCATGCGTAAGCCCCCTCCTCTTCTACCCACTGAAAAAAATAGAGAAAAAAAGTGAAGCTTTAGTATGGCGGGTCTAATGTGCTTCTCCAGCTCAAGGATTTGAGCAGCCATTTGAGGTTTTTTATAACAAGCTGCCTACAAGTGATCATGCCATGTGATGTTACACTATGCAGGTCCAGGAGCAGCACCAGCTGTATCATACAGGTTGCAAGGCATGGTGACAATCTGACTGCCCCAGAGCTTCCCTGAGAGGCAGTTCCAACAAGCCACTTTCACAAGCAGGCTATGAACTTGAGCAAAGATAGTGAGCAAGAAAATATTTCAAATACTTGTTACAGAAAGATAACTGAACCTCAATTCTGGCCCAGTATATAGAGGATATGGCAGTAGCTGCACTTTTGCTATATGGCAAATTATGGAGGGTGCAGCTCAGTGAAACAGTGTGAGACAATCTCATAATTCACTACCAACACAAAGGGTAGATCCTCTCCAAACACACACACACCATCTTCTGCCTCAACCCTCCAGACTGTGTATCCCCACCATTTAACATTGGACCTTGTCTGGACTGACTCACTGGCTCCAGAAAAATAAAGTCATCAGAGTTGTAGTTATCTGCCTGTTTAGCCAATGGATAAATTAGCTCACAGGAAAGGCCCAAGCCTATCTGAACTAGTGGAAGGAAAAGGACTGGACAAATGCAGATGGATACAGGAGTGGGAAAAGGAGACAGAAGACAGGACAGGAGAGAGCTCTTTTGTAGCATCAGGATGTTAGGCACACATCCATAGGCATCACTGTAAGCTAAAACCATGCCAGTGATTTGACCTATCTATTAATTCCAGAATTAAAATAAATGTCTGTTTCTCTGAAAATGTACCATGATATTGGGTAGAATTCAAGAAGTCGCTTGGTCATTGGTTGAACTTTCAGATTATTTTAAGAGAGACTGTGAGGTTTGCAAATGTCAAGAGCTCTGGACTTCAAAACTCGTCAGATCTGAAAGCTGGATAGCTGCAGTACAGTTCATTGCTGCATACTATCAAAGGAGAAACAAATCCTATTTTTGGTTCACCTTGTGCAAGAAATGAAGTCATTACAAAGATGAAATAATTGGTCTTTACCAAAAATAATATGCAAATCAGGCCATACTTTCTACCAATTTATCTTTTCCCTTTACACTCGTAGCCATGGTCAGAGGCAAACACTTTTCCTGAAAATAGATATGGCATAGACACGACTGTAATTTGTGTTCTCTCCAATCATGAGAAGGAAAAAGAAACAAACAAAAAACAACAAAAAAAAAGAAACCTCAAAATCATGTACAATGTAAAATACAAATTGCATACAAAATTATTTAAATTGAAGATAAAATACATTTGCAGCTACTGGTAGTCTCTTACTTTGTCGACCAAGGTCAAAATAAACATTTTAAAGATTAAAAAAATACCTTCAGCCATGACAAGGTATTCCCTGGTCTCCAGTGTTTTGTATTGAAATACTCAAATTAAATGCCTACATGGTCTCTTATGCTCTTTCTTGTCCCCCTCTACCTGAGGTAGAGTATCCAGCAACATGGAGCTTCACAACCTCAGCAAATTTTTAGCTTTTGATTGTCCATCGTTTAAAAGTGATTGAGAAAGTAAAGCATATTTTTAGAGGAAATTAGTGTCAGTATGGAGAATAACTGTATTTAGCTTCATCTTGATTACACAAATTAGAATGGTCGTGTTACAAACATCTTCTAATAAAACAGAGTTTGGCATAGAAATATTGACACATGCTTGTCTATAGTTCTGCTAGCAGCACCATTATAATAAAAGACTAGGATACAATGCAAAAATGAAAAAGAACATTTAGCACAGTGAAATTCTGTTGTGCTGGTTGGCTGCTGAATAGCTGCTTCAGAGATTGACAGAACAAGATGGAGCTTTTAAATGGGACAAAGGCTTAATTCAATAGAGAAGCAATGCAATAAAAAAAAATATGGAATTCTATTCATTTACATGCAAGCTATTAAGTGGGTGAAAAATTATTCTTTTTTTCTTTAATTTACAGCCTTACAGAGAAATTTTGCTTTTGCAGTGTTTATGCAAGTTGCTACCATAATCTACTTTTTCTCTGAGATTCAGAATTTCACCCAGTTCATTTAGAGAGCAAACAAACTGACTGAAATGGCGATCAATTCTGTGCCCTAGCTTTATCTACCGTCCTCCATTGTTCTTTCTGAATTCAGTTGAGTCAAGAAATGAGTCATGGCTGTGTCATATGGCTCAGCTACTTCTGAGGACAGCTCATTCCCAGAAAGAAATGCAAACTGCCCTTGTCATTCATGAGCCGAAGTGAACTGTTGTCAAGGTTTAGGCTTGTGCCTTCCACTAGATGAGTGACAGATGCTCTTTATTGACCCTCTCCCTTCACAAAGGGGAAGAGAAAAGGAATAAGGGAGAAAGGTTTATGGATTAGAAATGAAAACTTAAAACAGATTTAATTAAAATGATAATAAAAAATGGAATATGTATATAAATACATACCAAACCAATATTGAACCCAAGCCCCCTGGTCTCACCATCACAACTGATGCTGTGGAGTAGGCACTGGTGAAGTCCCAGATTGCACTCAGTGGCAGATGGGAACCAGATTCAGGAACTGGATTCTGTAACTGGATTCAGGAATCCATGGATCGAAATCAAAGGCAGAAAAGACAGAGTCCTCCTTGGACGCTGGCCATTAGAGAACTTAACCCTTGTGGTCCCTTGTTGGTCAGTTTAGGGTCACCTGCCCTGTCCCTTCCTCCCTGCAGGGGCAGGCTTTTACTTTCTGCACCCCCAATGAGATACACAAGATTTAGCAGTGACCTTGGTCTGCATACCAGTCCTCGAACCTATAAACATCAAGTGTTATCACTGCTAGAAGCAGACACTGTCTGCAAAGGTATGCCATTAACTTCAGAAAATGCACTTACTTAGAAGAGACTGAGCTGAAAAGTAAAATCACTGAACAGAATTAGTTCTTTTCTAACTCAGACCAGCACAATAGCAAAATATGAAGAATCATGTCATTCCACCAATATTTCACTGAGAACACTTCCTGAGATACCAGTACACACCTATACTGAAGAAATTCAGATTTCTCCAGAGTTCTCTACTCCCCGTGGAACTTTCTTTTAAATTTGTATTCAGATATCTTGCACCATTCTCTGTATTCTGACTTTAGTTATTTACAGTGGATTCTATGTACTAATGAAATAATTGTATTTTGCCTCTGATGTCAACAGCAAAGTGTCAGGCCTTCAGTGAAGCAAACTACTCTAAATTAATTTCCTTCAATTGTCACCAGTGCTGATACATATAATGCTGAGCTAGATTAGAAGAAGGGATTGAAATAAGTAGGAGGAAGAAATATACAGGAAATTATGTATATCTAGGACTAAGAAGCAGGCAATTTTCATTTTCAGTGAGAACATCACAAAAGAAATGGATGTTGTCACTGAAATAAATGTAGCACATAGTCCCTTGCAAGGTTTCAGGTCTTTGTGAGACAGATCAGTATGATCAAATAGAGGACCTTGGTGATTTTCCAGGTATAAACTTATGTCCTTCACACTTACATTCAAGCTTACATCATTATCAAAAGAGATAAAGAAGCAGAAGCAAAGGAAACAGGATTAACCATGGAAGTCATTAGATTTTAAATTACTGAAGTAAACAAACTTCTTGCACAGTGATCCAGAATATGTAACTTTTCTTTAAAAAATGTTACAACAGAAAACTTATCATTTTAATACTTTCTCCCATCAGGCCCAGAGTAAACACAAAGTACAACAGGCTGATGTCTACAGCTCTGATTCAGAGACTCATGTATGTATATATATATAGACACAGATGCGTACTTTTATATATGTGTGTGTGTATATATATAAATCTCTACAGATGCCACCATGTCATTGCAATGACTCCAGCAGCTCATTCCAGGTGAAAAATGAATAGCATGTTGCCCTTGAACCTGATGAAGTGGGACTCCCTGACTAGCATGATCATGGATGACAGTGCACCCTTGCAGTCATGCACTTCTCACTGACAGTATTACCCCACCAACCATCCCTCATTGTGTGACATGATGTGGCGTGGACACACACCCAAAACATTACTACTCCACACACCCCCCATATCCTTGTACATCCAAGTTCATGTTTTGCATTATCAAGTAGCTGTCTCATGTCCTGGGATTCAAGTTCAGAGCTATAAGAAGACATTGTGAAGGAGTGCAGCATTTTCCTATGTGTCCAGCTAGCACATGGATGTACTCTCCAGTTTCTGATTTCAGGTGAGTCAGTCTTTTTCTGTGTGAACATTCCCTGAGCTCAGGAGCGTAACATTCATTCTCTCACAGACACTCCTATATTTGTAAAATGTTACTAAATTTCCATTTTTATTTCTATCCCCCGTGGACTTTCCGTTCCCTGCAAGCATATGAAAACATTAAGAATAATAAAGCTTAGTTCTTATATATCATTTTCCATGTTTAAGCATAGAAACTAATGATGCTGTAAGTCCCTACAACAGTGCCTTTTAGAGAGTAGTAAGGCAAGAACAACTTACTGGAGAACCAAGAAGGTGTGAAATGACATTTAGTTAAGAGACTGCACTGTAGATTAAAGAGACATAAAATGCTGGTTTTCAGTTAAGAGCAGAACCAAAATGAAATTCCAAAGTTTCTGGGGAGAAAACAACACTAATTTGATATAGATAAACATAACTATCAAATCAATCTACTAGGTACTTACAGCAACAGTGCAGTCAAGCCAGTAGTTGGAGTATGGCATTTATATTGTGAACTTGCTTAAGAAATGAACTCGAACGTTTTCCATGAAGCTCATCCAGTCACTTCACTGGATTCCAAGCTTCTGTGATGAATGTACAGGTTGGGTCTCCAGACTTGTAAGCTCTCTTTTGTTCCTGGGTTTCTGGGTCAAACTCTTTCAATACTCTTATTAAATACAATATTATATGTTGCTTGCTTTATCTGTAAATAAGAGACAGTCTCTTCCAAAAGAGAGCACCTAAAAAAAGCTTGAAAACATGCTTTCCCATACCTTCATTCTTGAGGGCAATTTCACTATTAGTCTACTATCTTCAAAGTACTTATAGCAAATAGACAGGACTCATTACATGATCTTTGTTTATTTCACACAGCAAGAGATGTACAGTTTTATGTAGAACATGCAGCTTCTCTATCTCCACCCTCTGCCTCAGAGTCCCACACATCTTACTGACCTTTTGAGTTCCAGGTACCTCTTGCTGGACTGAATTGCCTGGCTTGGAGGGAGTCCTTGAAATGCTCTGCTTTCTTTATTTTGTTTTCTTCAGTGGTCCTGTTAGCTTGTCAGTCCTTAATTTCAGTATAAAATCTGTTCCTCTGTGACTCAGTGCTTGCCAAGCCTTTCTTTACTTAGCCCTGCCTTTATACATTCCCTTGCCTTTTGATTTTTTTTCAAGGGTTTTCTGGTCCAACCCTATGTTTTCACCCACGGACAACTCAAGAAAATTTATTTTCCTGTGATGAAGTCCTTGCATGATTTTGGTTTCATACTCATATTCAGATCCAGTATTCTCTCACCTTGAGACCAAGAAGTAGGAACACAGACTATCTTAAGCAATGGCCTAAATATATGGTAAGATCACACACCTGACCAAAATTCATAAATGGTGCATAGATAAATTCCCAAGTGAAATTAACTTTATTAATCAGTGTGGTCATTCAGAAATCTGAACAGTTCTGCAGTCCTAGGTATGCAATTGTTTTCTTTCACTGGATTTTTGTTCATTGACAACAATTTTGATTAATGACAGGCTGGCCAATAGTATATTTATACTCCAGAAGATAAAATGCTACAACATTTAGCAAAAGAGAACAAAACAAAAACACGGACATATGGGTTGTTAAAATGGTATTTTATTCAACAATTCTGAAACTTTAACAAGAAGTACATCCTCTGATTGTAATGGATAGTCAGATGGTTGAAACAATTAATCTGAGTTCCCTATATAAAAATGAAAGAGCTTCATGCAGCAGAAATCATTAGGATTTAAAATAAGTAGAACCTTCTATGTTCCAGAATTCAAAGGATGAAGGTGTTTTTCAAGCTGCTAAAATATCATGGTTTGTTAATACCTCTAAAGACAGTCATCAGACTCCCCACTACCTTCTAGGCTAAACATACATTTCCCTTTTAGTTTGAGACAAAGTTTCATGATTTTCTATTTTTCTTGGAACTTAAGATAGCTCTTCTAGAACTCAATTTAATTCTGACATCCTATTCATCTTCCTGCTTATTTCCCATTACTGACCCTGATCTTATTAAGAAACCTCTGATAATGTCAGCAACTGAGGGAGGTTGGAAGGAGGGGTGTTGATAAGTTACTCTGGAATGTGTTTAATGCCTTAAAATTGACATTGATTGAAACTAGCAATACTAAATGAGCAACTGAAAAATAATTTCCCACTATTTTTTATTTCTGTTTTCTCCCCAGCCATGTTTGGCACTCCTGGGCTGATTTCAAGATGGACAGACCAGTGGCTGTTAGGAACACACCTTTCTTTACCCTAGTGCGTGATATAGCCTCTTTCAGGTTAAAAAATCAGTGGAAGGTACTTCTGTGCCACAACAGGCCAGTTGGGATAACTGAAAAGAATGAGCACTGCTCCAGTCTTATGGAATAAGGGCATGACACAAACTGTTTACACCCTCTATGCATGTGTGCCCATCCTGTGTTTAATGTCTAATATAAAGTCTAGCGAGGAGTGTCAGGACAGGATGAGCTCAATGGAAATTCCCAGACAACAGTATTTCCCTTGATAAAGTCTTCTGCCTTCTAGTGATCTGCAGCTTGGACTTGTTCTGAGTATCCTTGTATTAATAATACTGGATAATTTCATTCCATGAGTTTGTCAGGTCATTTTCTGAACACATGCAGAATTTGACATCTACTACACTGACCTCCTGCGACAATGAAGTCCACAGTATAACTGTTCACACCATACTGAAATTCCTCCTCATTCTGTGTTTGAAGCATCTCAAGCAGTTATATTTGATAGCCTTATTTCCTATGTCTCTCTTCTTTCCATTTATTTTTTCTTCATGTCCACCACATCTGTTCCCCAGTTATGTCTATTGTAGTTATTTTTCATACAGAAAAATGGTTGTCTCATCATCCCTTTTTAATTCTGTCATATATTTTTCAAGACTGAGGAGAGATAACTGTATCTAATGAAGTTTTGGTCACAATAGTTGTGAACAACAATGATACAATGAAGTTTGTTTCTGTTCCCTTCCTGACATTCATCTTATTTGCTTAACCAGTACCAAGCATGATGAGCAGCATCAAGCTAACATTATGATATAATGTTATATGATATAATGTCTAGATCTTTTTTTCCAATGACATGTCACATCACATTTATGAACTTCAAATGTATCTACCATTTTATAGCTTAGTATCTTGGCATTGTAGAATCCCTGGGCAACAGGCTGCTGGTTTTGGTCTTCCTTAAACTGAGTAACTTAGCATTCATAGTTAAAATAGTAAAAGGCTAAATTAGAAAATGTGAACTTTCTTTTTTAAGTATTCCCTTTTTATTTTCACATTCTGTTGGGTTTTGTTGCTCAAAAAAAGGTTTTTTAATATAAGTACGTCATAGGCACTGTTATGCTGGCTTATTGATAGCAAATTTTTGAAACATCTTCTGGTGGTAAAGAACTGCTTTTCTCCTTTGGGACTCCTGTGTGTTTCTCCATTAAACAATGATTCATTACATCAAAAAACTTAACCTTGGTATCATATTGGGTCTGTGACATCTTAATTTACATCCTAATTTACAAATGAAGTATCCTATCATAATAGCCTCTTTGATCATGCTGTTTGTCACAGTGAGGCATTATAA
>VWZY01009915.1:366883-376903 GCA_013399075.1 Chloroceryle aenea | reverse complement strand
TCAAATCCGTATCTCTTCAACTTGGCAAGTAGGATGTTGTAGGGGACCGTGTCAAAGGCCCTGATAGGTCCAGATAGATCACATTCATAGCTCATCCCTTGTCCACTGATGTAGTCACTAATAGAAGTATGGCTTCTATTAATAGAGGAAAGGGTTCATAGGAGCTTATTAGCTAAAGCTTCACATATCTTGGACTGGCTGATACACCAGCAATGATTTAAGGAAATGGCAGTTTCCTTCAAGTTGAAGTAGTCCTTGATTGTACCTGCACAGTGCCAAGCCTGGCACTCTTCCCCAGGCTGGTTTCTCCTGCTGGGAAGGATCCAAGGTGGGAGTGGAAGCACTTTGGACCCTACAGTCTTGGGGACACAGGGTTCCTGCAGAGCAATTTCAATGGATGTTTTCCGGTATGAGCAAAACCCAAGTACTGCTGTTTTCCATCTTTTAACTGTTTGTGGGCTTATTTGGTTAAATTCAGAGGATCTGAAGATTCCCATCACAGACAATTTATAGAGCATACAAATCTGTTCCTAAATATCAGCCTAAGGAAAAATTATTTGGGGTCTGTTGTTTTTTTTTTTTTAGGTGGCCCTGAATTCAGGTATCATGACTGAAAAAAAAAAAGAAAACAAATTTTAGATGAATGATCAGAAATGCTCCAAGTATGAGTCAAGCAGGTACTGCTTATCTCTTGATTAGTTTACAAACAATGTCCTGAGCCACTGAGCTGTCATGACCACAGAGAAGGCAACATTCCCTTTGACTTCATTCATGATGGTGACCCAGGCAGGAAGGCTCTTTGCAATAATGTCAGCTAAGGTGCAAGTAGAATCAGACCTTGCTGGCCTGTAGGAATTATTTTTTCTGCACCATAAAGATGTAGATATAGCCTACAGCCTTGTTTGGAGAGAAAACTATTATTGGAGTTTATGTTTTATTGTAACAGATGAGTTTCTTAGTAAAAAAAAAACAGATGAAGATCAACATGAGCATACATGTTTTATGTATCCAGGTATTGATGTATATATGCATATATATAGACATATAAATGTGCTTCTCTGGCATATATGCAAGCGTGTGCATATGTTGGCTGAATAACAGGCATGCCAGCAGGATACTGAAGATTAAACATACCTTCAAATGTTAAATGTTAAACAAGTCTTAACAGTCTTAGTAAAGGAACCAGTCATATGACTTCCTGTTTGACCAAAGGAATAATTTCCTTAGCCTTTTCTGAATCTGTGTGAACAAAATGGAGCAATGTAAATACAGTGCAATGTTTCTCTCTACACAGAAGAAATAAATAGTTCCAAGGGCCAGACACTGCCCTTGGCAGTATAAAGTAATAATGGCAGATATAACCAGGAGAAAGAAAACATTCCTATTCATTCAAGAAGAGTCACTCTATCAGGACTTCACAATCCACTTTCCCATATTCAGACGTACTTGAATTGACAATATTTATTCTATAGCAAAGGACATAAACTCTGGAGCTGATGATACCCACCCTTTACTATGTTCTCTTTATTATCAAAAGGTATGACTGAATCTTCTACAGATTCAGCACTAACCAGCATAATAATGGACAGTTTTCCATATTCTGTATTACTCTGGGTTTTGCAGAGATCTCCAGATTATTCCCCTGTCCAGTTAAACCTAATTTTCTTTATCTTAGCATTTTCTAGTACTGACATCTTCATTTCAAGTCTTGCAGAACCATCCTGTGCACATTGTGTCACAGAAAAAAAAAAAAACAAAACAAACCTAAATCTAAATAAGAATAATGTAATTCCATAATTAACAATTCTATTAGAGAGTGAGAATAGCATTTTTGTGTTAAATGCAATAAACACAACTAAATCAGAATAATCTCCAGTCTCGTATTAAGATGCGAATCATCTATTTATTACTTTGGGTATAAATGTTCCATTGCTATTTGCACAATGATTAAGAGTAGTTTTCAGAGAATAAATCTGTTCCTTAATAGTGCAAAGAATGAGAAGGATGGAGAATAAATGGCAGTTTAAGGGGATGCTAAAGTTCTCCCATGAGCTTGGATGAAATTTATGTGCAATGTGAATAAAAAATGTATATGACAGCACAGGATTCACTTTGTTGTTGGTTCCTATTCCATTTGTCTAGCCTAACTGTATTCTTTGCCTCCCAGACATATAGTGAGTCTGGCATTGTAGAGCAAGCGAGGGAATAAACTGCCAGTCAGCAGCTATTCGTTGCAGCTAAACCGCATCTGATCTCATCAGACTCAACACTGTAGAGCAAGACCGGTGCCATGAGATTCGGAGTAAAAGCATAAATTGCTACCTGAAAAGCTGCTTCTGCTAGGAAGAGTCATCCTAGGAGGCACACTACAGAGCAGTCTTATTATTGCTATGCCTTTTCCATTGTCAAATGAATACATAGGATCTTTAATTATATATCAGCTTTCATACAACACCAACAGCTTGGTAACAGCATGAGTAAGAGCTGGTAGGATTGTGATGTATGTCTGCTAAGCCTCTCTGTACAACTTCAGAGCTATGAGGCTTTATGCTCAATGCTTCTTGTCCATTCCCTGTCCACTCTCATTAAGGTTTCCACAAAAAACAGTTGCCCAGCTGTAAATATGCAAATGTCCAGCTCTGAAACTACTGACACTTTATTAGTCAGATGGACATCGTCTGGGTGGCTGGGTAATAACACCAATACTATTGAGCCATCGAAGAGAAGGAATCTGCTGGGTTTTTTTTGTCCTGTTTCCCTGAGAGAATGAGAGTGAGGTACTTCTGCTTCTTGCCCATATTGTTTCCACCATGCTCCCATTACCCACATGCTCCTCCTGCCTGTGTTGTTCCCTCCTGGCTCTCATTCCTCAGTAACTTCTGACCGTGTTGGTCCATTTCAGAAAAATTTGGTAGTAAGGTAGAAGCTATCATCATCCTGCAGTCTAGCACACCACATTTTCTTTTATGAAACTGGGGCAGAGGCAGAGGCACTCTCTGTTACTGCCACTGCAGAGGGAAAGGCTGCAGAGCCACCTCAGCAACATTACTGCAAATCAGAAAAATCGCATGGGTGACTGCTGCAGTAAATCAGACTGTGCATGATTTACCACTTGAGGAACTATTTGTGGAAGAAAAATTATATTTGTTAGCTGCAGAATTATGCCAGCTGTTGACTTGGTGTACAACAGCCGCTACACAAACAGCATCCCCTCATGGTGCTGTGGCACCCTCCCTCTGGGGTGTCAGTGCACTACACTGGGGCCCTGGCACCCCACAAAGTGTCTCATGGCTTCTTTCTGCTCGCTGAAAGGGCGCGTAGCACTCTGTCGTGGTTTGCATAACTGTTATGTATCAGAGGGCAAAACACTGTCTGAGGCTGTGATGTTGCTAGCAAGCAAAGCTGAAGGCTGTAGGAAATGTCAGAAGAAATATCTGGCATGTTGGTTGTAGTGTGATGCCATTTGCTGGTCTTACTCCCAACAACCTTCTCTAGCTCCATTTAAGTATTTAATTGCATTAGAGACTGCTCGTATCTGGTCATAGGAGGCACTTTTTCCATTGCTGGATATATGGAGAAGAAACGCATCTCACATAAGCAAAGTCCACCTCATTTATAGGAAAGTTTTATAGGGTACCTAACCTTCTCCCACTGTCATGCTGATGTATAAACAATACCATAACATTTTGTCTACCTTGAGACAACAGTGGACAGAATTAGCACCTTGACTAAGAGGTGCCAAGTTGTGCCTTAACACTTACACACACAATAGTAGCACAGGAGTGTCCAAAGCATGGTTCTCAAGCCACGTATGTCCATGCCTGTTCAAATGTGGTTCCTGTGTCCAAACCAGCTGGGCAATCAGGTCACTGCATAAGGAAAGAAGACAGCATGGGCTGCTGCAGTCAGCTTTGACATATTACTGTGGGACAGAGATGCATGTCATGAGGTTCAACAAGAGTAAGTGCAGGGTCCTGCACCTGGGCCAGAACAATGCCCACTGTCAATACAAGTNGAGGTGGTTGAGGCCCCATGTCTGGAGACATTCAAGGTGGGGCTTGATGAGGCTCTGAGCAACCTGCTCTAGTTGAGGATGTCCCTGCTCTCAGCAGGGGGTTGGACTGGATGACCTCTAGAGGTCCCTTCCAACCCAGACATTTCTATGATTCTACCTATGTTTCTTTGTCCAGGACTTTCCATACTCTCCAGGACAAGAGAAAGTTTATCACTTAACAAGCCCCATGACTTATCTATAAACTCAAACTTCTGGAGATTGGTAGATAAGCTTGACCAACAGGACCTTAGTGACACACAAGCAATTTCAAAGTAGAACACAGATCCTGCCTGAGCAGTCAAGACCTGGGATTTTAGAACAGTATTTCTGAAGGCCCTTCTTTCTTTGGCCACACAATGAAGCACAAAATATTGCAGAACTTGGATTTGCTGTTCATCATTCCAGGTCAGATGGGTATGAGTGCATGTAGGTAAACTCACCCCAAACTGCAAGTGAACTCAACCTGTAGTGAAGACCTGAATCCAACAGTTTGGACAGGTGTCAGCTGTCACATGGTGGGAGTTGAGTCCCTCCCAGAGTTTGTCAGCTGGCCATCATGGGGTCATTCTGTGAAGTTGTGGCTGGAGGTTCCTGAAGAAGCCATCACACTGTTTTCATGCAAAATGTCAGAATTGCAGAAGGAGCAATGGCAGCACAGTAGCAGTGCAGTGATGTTTTGTACCCTCTGGCGAAGGGGAGACATAAATAAATGGGTTTTTATCTAAATTCCATTGTGTACAGATTTGTACCAAAGAATTGTTATGATGTGCATCATTATATGTCATTATGTGATTGCAAGTAACCTTTTGTGTAGCAGACACAATCCACGTAACAAGCTGTGTGACCAGTTTGTAAAGCCAGGCTCCTTCAGAAGGGCAAGTAATTAATCATTATTCAGCAACAGCACTCACCACTCCACTACTTGCTGGCACAAGTGTATAACCGAGGGCATGCCTAGCTATGACAATACATTATTCATGCAAGAGAAAATTATTAGTTAGCTGAGGTATTGTTCCAATAAATGGTTAAAAAAAGAAAGCACTCCATTGTTTTTGAAGTGTGTGGCTGATTATTTTTTTTTTAAATAAATTTACTGCCAACACATTGCATGAATAAGCATAGGCATGAGTTGCAAATGCAGTAGGAAAGAATTAGTATAAGGCACCAATGTGCATTTTTCATAATGCCCAAGTCAATAATCCGAGGACAATGCGAAGATGTCTCAAATGCCTTGACTTGAAGGTATACTGCAGTAACTTTATGGCTACAATAATTTTATTACTTTATTAAGCACTAATTTAATAGAGAATGTAATGCACATTGTCAAAATAAATTGTAGCAAATATTTTATTTGATTGATTCCTAATAGTAATTTACGTATTGTGCTCTTTAGGATGTGGGGTTTTTTCATACTTAGCTTTGGCTTTCATTTACACTACATCTGGCTGACAATCTATCATGACACAAATAAGGCACATGAGATTATTTACATTTGATCACTGCTCACTATTTACACAAGTCGACGTTAACGCAAAAGGCTGATGAGGGTTGGAGTTTAGTAACTTGTTTTGCAGCTGCTTTCTGTTCAGATGCCTTTGTCACAGAGCAGCTCGGTTCCTCTTTACTAGCAAATATCATAAGAAAATAGTATGCAAGCTTGTACTTCACCATGCATGCATACCAAAAAAGGTACATTTTCTTTCCAGATCTGTTTACCATAATGGTGTATGCATATTTTCCAACTGGATGATTGGTGAGTTTGATTTGTAATCATTTTCCTTTATATGGAAGACTTTTTTCCGCATTAATTCCATTTGAATCTGGAAGAGAGTAAGTCATCAGGTCCAGTTATGTCATTAAAGTTATAGAGTTTTCTATAATAGAGAAACAGAAATGCCTTTGTAAAACTATGATATCGGAAGCATGTTGAAAGGAAACTCCCATAATTCAAAGGAATCCCAAAAGCTACATGTATTTTGAGGAATATGCTTCCAGACACAGAGTAAGTTTTTGTAACAAAAACTTCTCACTGAAGAAAAACTATGTTTCATTTTGCTTTAGGTTCATAGACTACTAAGATTTTGGGTTGAGGTTGTTCAGCTAAAAAAAGCATCAGCTGAAGAATGAACACCAATCGAGTGCAGCATTTACAATTCACATATGCGTTCCATCCAACTATAGGTTCCATAATTACATTGCACAGACACCGGCCATTCAGAAGAACACATCGCGTAGCAAAAGATGAGTTGGTTTTCCCTTTTTTTCAGCAGAGCAGTATGAGAGCACAGTGATGGGAAGCACAGAGGATATATTCACTTCCTCTTGCGGAGGATTTCATTTTCTTCTTCACTGAGAAGACTAGCCTCCTTTGCCCCGAAGTATTAACAAATACAGCAGCTCCCAATGAAGACAGGCTGCCCTATGTCTATCAATAGAATCTATATAGAATCTTTTCCCTTAGGGATTAATTCAACTTTTGATTCAATCTTTCTGAGCTTTAAATTATGATGTTACAAACCTCCAAGGAACTACTGTACTATTTGTGACCTTCTTTATTACTTTCAGCTGTTTGATAAAGTAGAGAAAATTGATTTATAGTTTAGTTTGCTTGTGAACATGGAATATCAATGGTAAGAGTGTGATCCGTGGAAAAACAGGGTAAGATGGCACTGGTTAAAGTTTAATATAGCAGGTTATTAATTAATGGTGAAAGACAATAGAATAACTGCATGACAATCTTGAATGATATTCTGGAATTGTGATGTGAAGCAATACCAAGGAACCAAGGCATCTTTCAAGAACTGGATTTAGGATTTAGAAGTTTTCAAAACATTTTCTGCAAGGAAGAATTTTGTCCATTGCTTCCACTTTTCTTCCTTAAACCTCCCCCTCTTCCCCTATGACTTGATGGGTGTTCTTGTGTTTCCTGTAAGCAGTAAAGGTTAAAGGTGGTGGGCAAGGCTGAAGTTTTTCAAATGGAACCTAAAATTAGGCATTGGTGTCTGTATTTGGATTCTTGGGCCTCAGTCCAGGAGTCTATTTTTATTCAAAGCAGACGAGCACTTGACTTCAATGGATCTAAAAACACTCGTGCTTAAGTGCTTTGCTGAATCAGGACGGACTTAAGCGCAAATGTAAATGCTGTGCTGAATTGGGGCTCTAAATATGTGGCTTGATTTTAAAAGTGCTGAGAGCCAGCAGGTCTAATTGAAGTCAATGGGAGCTGCGAGATGCTCAGCATTTCTCAAAATCAGGCCACTCATTGAGGCGACTGAATCTGATTTCAGGTGCTCAGCCTGCAGCATTCTCTGTGGGAGAAAATGGTAACCCAGAAGAACAGGCAATGGAAGGAATGATTTCTTAATAAACGAGATCCTGATTTTATGCAATAAAACTTAATAATATGAAATGAGGGGATGGGAGGCAAAAAGCAATACTTTCCTGGAAATCTAATAGTGTGCCTTTTTTTGCAAGCATCAAAGTGCTATGCAAAAGTTTGAAATGAATCAACAAATCAAATTAAAAAGGCTAGTAACTGGAGAAATAGTGGGCTAAATTTGTGCCTTGTGGAATAGCAGCAACACTGATGAAGTACATCAGGGATGGACTTGGACTACTACGTTTTGAGCATTAATTTGATCAGAATCAGTGAGTCAACAACGAAAATCCCACACAGCGAGCACCAAGTACAACAGTTTGGATTAGTAAATGGTAAAAATGCAAAAAACTAATCATAGAATGTTAGGGGTTGGAAGGGTCCTAGAAAGATCATCTAGTCCAACCCCCCTGCCAGATCAGGATCACCTAGATCAAGTCACACAGGAACGTGTCCAGGCGGGTTTTGAACGTCTCCAGAGAAGGAGACTCCGCAACCCCCCTGGGCAGCCAGTTCCAGTGCTCTGTCACCCAATCATTTTTGCAAGTAAAAAAATTATCATTATAGAGTATAAAATAAAGAGCAATGTTAGGAAGAGAGATGAGGTGGAGGCTAGATGTCTTGAGAAAGTCAAGTTTTTCAAATGTATTCAGTATCCCTCTCTACTTAATGACCACAACCAGGCTGCCCACCAGCTGTGTAGGCTGCCCTGCGCTGCTGCTTGGATCATGCCTCAGATACTTTCTGAGGCACGCATCAAAGCGAGAAGACTCAAGTCATACAGCATTGTACTGTGAACCCCCAGAGATGGCTATTGACACAATGCGATAGGCATACAGTGGTGAAATATGAACGAGAACCAGGCAAGCCAAAGCAAAGCAATTCCTTCCTCTTCTTTTCGTGTGTGTGTAAAGGAGAGGGCTGTGAATATCCTTTGCCAGTCTTGCGCCCAGCTGTTGCCAGCCTAATGGCAACACCAGTGTGGAAGACCACCAAGCTGAACCCTGTGCTATCCAGGAAGACTTCAGAAAACCAGTGCCTGTGCAGCCACCTACCTGTCTGATTCTCTTAGCCCTTCTGGCGAGACAGAGAGGCTGGTAGAAGACTCTCATGATGATGCTAGGAAAAAATTCTAGCTCAGGTATTTATCATCTCAGGATGGAAGATGTCAACCGTTTTGGACTTGTCAGTCCTTACTGTCTGCACAGTTTGGATCTGAGCATGGCCATGTAGAAAAGCCCTTAGGTTCCCCACCCTGTCCTAACTCAACCCAGCAACTCTCATAACTCCACTGAGCATTTCTGAAAAGTTTTCCTACAAGGTTTATGTCATCCCTTCAATAGCCTTGGGTACTCAAGGCAGAAAGCACCTTTCAACCACTAAATACATTAAAGCTAGTGGTTCTGTCCCTGCCCAAAGCACAGTAACACGGGTGTGATCTGGACTACCATCTAAAATCAATTACAACCATTACAAAGAGTAACAGAAAACCTAGCACACGACCAGTTGAGGGGGGAAAAACCTTTCACTTGTGATAAAAAAGAGAAACAGAAATGGATTTGAAACATTCGTTCCCCTTTATTTTCTCAGTGAGGCTGATGTGTACTGCACATTAAAAAAAAATTAAAAATCACAGGAATTTTCATACAATGAATTAAACCACAAAAGTACATGTAGAATTGGCAGGTGGAAAATAGCCCATCTTAGGCTTAACTAGTATCTCGCTTTCCCTGTTCAGCATAGTCCAACCAATGGCTTTACATACCCACCTACTGTACAAATCTTACAGTAGCTCTACCAGGTCAGTGGTTCACATTATTGAAAATGTCTGTCACATAGGTACAAATTTAGAATCATCACATTATATTACATGGCTATTCTAGGTCATTTATAGATCAGATCTTACACTACAGTGATTGAAGTTCTCATTACAGCCATCAAAAAGGACACATAATCATTACCTACTGTAAGCTTACATCTAAAGGGATGAGAAGAAGGTGTGGTTGGCTGCTGGGTTTTTTTTTTTTTCAGCTGACCCAAGTATTATACCCCAGAGGCACAAACTTTCCTCTCAGTGCTGTTCTTGGTGATGGCAGCCCAACTGCTTTTCAGAGTAGTTTAGCACAGGTATTTTTCTTCAATTTTAGGCTTCCTCTATTTGGATTTGGATCATTCTACATTCTGTAGGAATTTCTTTGTTACAGCTCTAGGAAAGACCATAGTTTCTAAGCACCAGCTCTGTTACCTGTATTGTGGATGTGGTACTTACCACAGCATGAAAGCAACAGCACGATCTTCATCTATAAGACACATAGAGCTATGCTGCAATTTGCCTCCGGTGACAATGTGGTACATGTACTAATTTGAAATGCTCTTGGGGAAGAAAAAAAAGAAAAGGTAACACTGAATTTATATTTTGATCAGTTACCTACTACAGTGGCTACTAAGGATACAAATAGCTTCATTCAGCAATCCTAGCTCTATTAATTTCATATGTAATTTGTAATTCCACAGAGGAAAGCCATCTTCAAGATGAGAGTGTTTGCCAGGCCAGTGAAAAAAAAAAAAATTGACTCATGTCATTATGCCT
>VWZY01009915.1:307996-366476 GCA_013399075.1 Chloroceryle aenea | reverse complement strand
TTTTTTTTTTCCTTTTTCTTTTTTTTTTTTTTTTTATTTATTGCTATCTAGCTACTGAGAAATAAGAAGCCAAAAAATCAAGCAAGCATCTGACAGGACAGACAGTGGAATCTCTCAGAACACAATATGCTGGTGATAAAATGAATGCAGCCATCAAAATCAACTGCACTGGCATGGGGGTGGAATCTAAGATTGGGAGTGGGAAAGGAGATTAAATAGTTAGGTGTGCCTTACCTTTAAGAGGATTCATGAATGCCAAACAGTAATAGAATACCAAATCTATACATTCATGAGCAAATTCCAAACTTTGCTGATTCAGTCTAGAGACTCCGAGTTCAGATGAAATTCTGATGCTCAGAATAGCAGTAGTTTACTCTTGTGTTTTTTTCTTTCCTGAAGTTTCTATTTAATTTAGCAGAAGCAATGTCATCAGCAACAATGTCATGGGCACATCTGAGGCCATGCTAGTGCATAGTAAAAAAAGAAAAAATATCAACCCACTGCTTCTGCAAAAGCTGAATTTCCAAACTAAGCACTTACTCCAAACTGACAACCGTCATGCATCCTACGTATAAAATTTCCACTGGCCTTTTTATTATTTTAGTCATCTCATAATTTATAATAAATAGGATAACTGTAACTGATAAATATGTCTCTTTAGTAAACAAAGGAATGAAGGATTGGTATTTATACAGGATGCATAACTGTAAAAATATAGATAAATACCATTGTTAAACTCTGCCAATGAAAAGATTACTGGCTTCGAGAATGGTGTTTAGACACAGAATTACTGTAAAAATCATACTACACTTAGTACTTCAGCATATTTTTATCAAATTAAAATCACAAAAATTAAAACAAAACAGCATTTTAAAAAGATTTTTGATCTCTAGTTCCAAAACTACTGTTGATACATAAAATAAAAACATTTCTTCATGATTACCCATTTGAGAGAGTTTACATAAAATTATGGTATCTCCTAGAAAAATTTAGATGAGAAAATTTTATTCCCCTAACAAATTCAGTGTATAAAACTGCAAAAGAAAATCAAGCAATGAGAAAAATGTGGAAAAATACTGCAGAAGTGGTTAATACCTTTTTGGGTTAGGATAATTATTGACAAAATACTTATATAAGCTCACCAAAGAAGGGATGAATGCGTGTAAAGCATTTTTGCACTCAGATACACGCACGCACACATAAACACTCGCACGCCTTCACCCACACGCTCTTCTCTCTTTTTTTTTTTTACAATCAAATATATATAAGCGTAAGTTCAGCTTTCTACATATGTTAGTATACAATAATTGTTTCACCTCATATAATTACATTTGAGTATTCTTGATTAAGAAAAAATCAGCAGTTTTTGAAAAGAAGGCTGCATTTACAGTGCATAGCTGTAACAAAAAAGAACGGCATACATTATGTACATAAATAAAAATACTCCATTTAACATTTGTAAATACTCAACTACTTTAGAGAATGTCGCAAAGAAACTATCTGTGCACACACCCAGATAGTTATACCCAACTCTCATTAATAATGTAACACCACGTCCGCTCATTAGAATAAATCGCTGAACAAGCTGCACATTTGACCATTAACGAGGCTTTGAAAATTTTGCTGTGGAAGATCAACGTTGTAGACATTTACATGGGTGTCGGAATTAAAAGATGAAACTTCAAAATGTTAGGGAAGCTTGAGCCTTTCATTTTCTTTTCTGCAAGGAATAAAAAAAACCCTAAAACACAAAAAGGAACACCAAAAAAAAAAAAAGAGAAAAAGAAAAAAACAAAGCTAAAACAGATTGTAGGCTTCTGGGACCTGTGGTTTCTTCTGGATTGTCATATTATCACTGTGTTGTGAGAAGAAGCTTCATTTAAAAAAAAAAAAAATTGCAGTGTCTGATTCCCAGACATCAGCAGCCATAGTTCTCAATTTTCTTGTTTGTTTGCTTTTGTTCCATTTTTTTTTTGTTAAAATGAGTATGTACAGATTTTGCAGTTCATTGTTGTACATGTATCTCTGTGGAACTGCTGCCATGTCTCGTGGTTTGCATTGAACTCGCAAGGAACGCCCAGCTCCCCTGCCACCGATCACCCACGAAAGCAAAGCTGACACCCATGGACACGCGTGTGCTTACTGGACAGCCATCCTGCCCCTCCACTTGTCGAGCAGCTGTGTTCATGTAAACCATGGTTTTGAACAGAGAGTGTAAAGTAGGAGAAATTCTTAAGTTTGAATTTTTAACTGTCCATTATTGAAGGACGTGATGTCCGTGAGGTATTCGCCATCCCTCCATTTTCCTCAGGTCTGATGCATGTTACCTACGCAGGCTCCGCTGTGCCTCTTTAAGTAAACTATCAAAATCCATGGAGTCATACTTGCTTTTAGTGGAAGCAGGATCAAAATCATCTGAGTTTGAATCTGAAACACGAATGATGCAATTTTAGATAAGAGACAAGAACCAGTAGTGAGTACTTACATTATTCCTCTGTATAACAGCATGAACAAGGCACTACAGAAACAATCCACTTGCAACCTCAACTTCATGGGATGATGAAAACCCAGAAACGGTCATCAGAGAAGCTTCAGACACGGACAGAGCTTTCTAGTAAGAAGTAGGACTTATCGAAAGGGGTACACATCAGCAGCAGTGGGGGACAACCATAGGGAGCTGATAAACTCAAAACAGCTTCTCCGAAGACCTGAACACCAACACGCTAGTATGTACAGGTCTCAGAGTAGTCTAGATAATCTTGACAGATGCTTTACCCAAAAATTCATCATTTTGCAGCTGTTGTTTTGCAACGTGCAATATCAAAGACTTCCCAAGAAAGGTATTAGGAAGATGGTTCTTCAGATAGCCAGGGCAGTCTGCAGGCAGTGCACAGGGGACACTGTTGCTTCTGCCTGCCCTGCCTCAGCACCTTGTACAAGTCACTACACCTCCCTGAATTTCTGGTTTTGCCTCCACTCTGGTTTTTTGCTTGTTTGGATTGTGAGCAATTCAGGGCAGGGCTCTGCACCACCATACGAGCAATCTCAGGTGGGCCCCTCAGCTTTTTGCAGCATATGTGTTAAGTCATAGCAGCAATAATGGCGCAGCTCCTGTGACCTGGGATACTTGCTCCAGCTTTGCTAGTTGCTCAGACACAGACATCAGTCTGTTCTTAGTGCAGAGGAGGGATTGTACGTCTGTGGCCATATGGCTCCAGTACGGCAATTATTGACATGGCTGCAAACACTGAATTTCCTTTTGGAGTCATCCCTGCTTAACACCAACTCTTCCCAGTTGCTGTGTCACAGCTCCCTTATGAGAGTGTCCTTTTCTTGCCATTTCTTGTGTTGAATTAATCAGAACTCCCCATCTACCCCTATAAGACACACTGTGCATTAAATGTTCATTACAAGTTCTGTTATGAAGATATCTTCTTACAGAGGAGAGGTTCTTCTGACTACTATTTCTAAGTGTTTTCTTTCTTCTGTACTCAACCCAAGGCTGATTAATTCTCTGAGTCCTGCTGCAAGCTCATGAATTTTAAAGTTCATCATGCCATTTCTGTATGTAGCTCTATCAGATACTCTGCAAAATAACGGAATGCAGCCTGAAGTACAGAAGCTCAAGCTGTCAGCAGGACAAAGTGAAAATACTCTGCTCAGAGATACTCTGGGAATCCCACTCAGGATGGAGAGACCTGCCAGGGAATACTCCCAGTGATGAATAATGTTCAAGAGGGTTCCCTTCAGACAACTTATTTTAAATCCCAGATTTTTTGAGATACAGAGACAACCCTGGCTTCCACTGCTGAAGATAAGTCAAATCAAGTCAAGACTTCAATCTGTTTTTACTGTTTTTATCAGCCTACATTTGCCTTGCAAGACAAATGCCTTGCTACCTTTTATATTTTCAACATCAAGCCTGTATCTCTTCAACAGTCAATTGCCTTTTCTTAGCTTTACATTATCTGTTTAGCCACTGAAGTGAATTATAGCATATTCATTGTGAACAATGCATACCATCTTTATCATTTATTCTGAAAAGACATCAATTGGTTAGAAAAAAAATATCTGTATTCACTTCCTGCACTGTACAAAGCTGAGGGCAGCACATACAAGATTTCATTAGCACTGTGTTACAGGGTTATGAGAGTTTTTAATGACTGTGGTCATTTATTCATAAAACCCCACAATATCTGATTAATATAGATTCACCAGCAAAATGTCCCTTGGTATGTTATTCAGAAAAGAGCATCTCCCATAACCTTAGTCTATTTATACAGGTATTTGGAAAGGTTTAACATTTAATGAATAGGCTACATTTTAAAAAGGCAATTAAGGAAGAAGTGAGTTTATAATAAATTACATTATTACAGAGGATTTTTTTGGTAGCCCGCATGGTCTTTTTATGAATATACTTAACATCAGTAATCCTGCTGTAAGTCTTTGAACATCTTCAAACATCCCTACAAGGGGGAAGCATCATACCCTGACCCAGAGCACAGGACAGAACCTTACATTTTTGCCCAGACTAGAACTAACACACCTAACCCAGGTGTATGATCACAGCCAGTATGGTATGCACACTTGGGACTGGAGTTATCATAGCATACTGGGGTCTAGAGACTGATATGCATACTGCTCCACATCAGTTGGGACAGCAAATACCAAGAGATTTGCTAAGCTCCCCACAGGCTGGAAACATCAGGATTGGAAGTCACTGCAATGAGACACCTTCATACAAAAATGCTTATGCAGAAGTGGAGACCTGACAGTTTAGATCCATGGGTTTTGCTACACTAAGGGTGGATTTGGTTACAAGTCCTTCTATCTTTCAAACCTGAGAAACTATGAATTGAGTTTGAGGAGTGTCTCTGGCAAGTTCTACACATATACAGCACACGTCATGGCAAAGGGAGAATCAATGATGTTTTTGAGGTGAGGTACCTACTTTGTTCTCTGTTTATCACCACCACTTTATTCATATAAATAAACTGGGTACTAGACCCAAGCAGTCATAGTATAGCAATGAATAGTAAAGTGTGCAGGAGGTTTCTGGGGTGCTATCATTTCAATACAGAACTGTATTATTGAGTATCGGGAACTTTATTTGATAATGATAGAAATGGGCTTCGAAAGACTTTCTGCAGTCTGAAATACCTGATAGAAGCCAGCTCTGATCAGAGCTCAGATTAATAGACTTTTAAACACCTTGCAGCAAGTGAAAACCACTTCCTTTAAACTCGCCCCCAGTCATTTCAATAATACATGCAGCAAACGAAAAAGAAGCAAACCCTAAATTCTCCTGAGTTACAAGGTTCCAGTTATGTACTTCAAGTTACATAAAGCAAAATACCTACCTAGGTCTGCATAGTTAGACTTGCAAAATTGCTTGCGTCCACAGAAGTACAGCTGGAAGTCAGGTTCATTTGACCTGCGTAAAGTGTACCCATTTTCAAGAGCAGCGAAGGCGTCACAGGTATAGCGGTAGGTGATGAAACCATAGTTGTTTCTGCAATTGAAAAATACAGTTGTGAAAAAAGCAAAAAGAGTTAATGTGCATTTGTGTAACCCGTTCCTGAAAGAAGGAAATTCCAGGAGATCCAGCAGAGGAAACGCCAGAAGTACTGCATCCATTTATCAGCATGATTGTCCTGTCATGCAGCTAAATACTTATTTCTGGGACAGGAAATCTCAACTAGCAAGATTAATAAATAAGGATGAAAGAAAATAAATAAGGTTTTGAACTCAGCATGTCGTCTGTCACAGCACTTACACTGGTAACTCCCATACCAGTAATCCTACTGCCATATTTTTTTACGTATGGCAGCTCCCAAACAAGAAGTAATCTCAAAAGTTCTTACCCATCATCCCGCAAATTTACTGTGCACTCCTCAATTTCACCAAAAACTTCAAACCGGTCCCTCAGTTCTGTTCGGGTTGTGTCAGGTCTGATTTTACCCAGATAAATCACACGGCGTTCTTCCTGTTGAGAACAGCAATGAGAAAGGTATATTGTTAACAAACGTGCAACAGAGATTGATTTATACATATACGCATGCAAATACACAAGCACAGATATGCAGAGGATGCATAATTATAGTTACAGTCTCTTCTGGAAGACCTACAGCATCTTGCTAGCAAGTGAAATAGCTCTCTTCTGGAAAGCATCTAAGGTATTTAAATGGCACTACATTTGTCAGGTGGTGTGCTCCTGGAGGGTTTCACTGCTTGCTGTCACTGCTCTGCCATACACTGTCAGACATTGTCCTTTGTATCCTACTGCATCTTCTCCTCTTTCACCATTTCTACCACTTCCCCTCCAGGACTGTAAACTCTTCCAAATCAGGAGCTCCCTTTCTTTTGCCATCTATACAATACTGGGCGAAACCCACCTTGGTTGTAGAGTAGTATAAAAGTAACACATTAATTGTGTAAATGTACTGAGACATAACAAAATGTATTTACAAATGTAACATTATAAACCCAGATAACTTAACAGCTGATTCATCCTGCAATCAGCTGTTCCACAATAATCTATACATTAAAATAGAGGGAAAACTGTTAGGGGTCCACAAGACACAAGACAACTTTTATTAAAATAAGTATTTCTGGAGGGAAGGCAGGACAATAAAACACATGTTGTGGTCACCATTACCTTTTGGTTTCTTTGGAAAAAAGCCTAACTGAAGTCCCTGACATTTACAGGCTAGGGTGTAATTTTCATATTCCTTTGACAGCTGGAGCAAAGTATCAAAGAAACTTTTAAAGCAATTGAGTTGTGGCCACATCCTTCCTTTATGAGTGGAAAAGCTCAGCAGAATGACAGAAGGACTAGGAAACCCTGCAAGAGTTACTTATTAATTTTCAGATGAACACTTTACTGAGGAAAGAGCCATTCAATGAGCTACAAGCAAAGCAAAAGGCAAAAAGAGATCTTCAAAACACTGACCTTAAGGTAATGAGGGCAAAGAAGCACCAGCTACATAAGGCTTGGGTGCTCAGCCTTCCTGTCTCAGATTGCCTCTGGCCTGAAGAGCCCTGGCACTACTGGCCACCTGCACATTTGTCCCATAATTCGAGCTGCCACCACCACCACATTCTCAGCTGGCGTAAATCTGTCAGTCAGTGGAGCAATGTCAGTTTAAACCATCAGCTGTGGCACCTGAGACTTGCTCAGAATTTAAGTGCTGAATGCCAAAGGAGCTATACTGACTGTTGAGAATTCATGACTATTGTAACCTGGAGGTGCCTATAGGCTAATGGCACCTCAAGTGTATGATGCAAAAGGCTCTAGGGATCTAAATATAGATTTGCATTCCTGCTCAGAAACATCCTAGCCTGGAGAGACAGGTAGCTTATAGTGTTACCATTCAGACAGAGCACTAAATGTATCTTTTCCACGAGTCACTACAGAGGTGTAAGGCACTAGTCATTCTTGGACTGTGGACAATAGGACTGAGATCAGACCAAAACACACGTAGAAACAGAAATAATACCCATGACTCTTTACTTGTCTGAGAACTCATTTGAGATAAAGGGACCATCAGAACTCTTAGTTAATCTTGACTCCCTGTTCTCAGGAAAGCACTCTGATGTCAGGAACGTTTAAATGCAAAATAAATAAAGCTGAAACTAATATATCTGTCTCCCAACAGAATCTCCTTCTCACTAGCACACTCAGTCAACTATTTTCACTTACTCTTCTAATCTAAGCTCCTGCAAAATGGAAGCGGGCTCCAGAAGAAAAAAAAAAAAGCGTGAGCTCCAGAAAATAAAGAAAATAAAGAGATACAAAAATCAAACACTCCTACCCAAAAGCTCTACCCACTAAGGTATGGCTCAAAAAGTGACCATTGGAAGCATCTGGGTCCTTTGTCACTCCCTGGTTAGCACAGCAGCATCCCTGGTTGCTCTACCGAAGCATGTGTGTGGTCCAAAAGCTGCCCTTGCTCTCTGCCATGGCAGTGCAGTTTGGAGAAGCTAGCATGACTGAAAGAAGGACAACTGTGGCCATGGGTCCCCATAAATTTAGGAAAAAGGGGTACTCTACAGACAGTTGTTGCCTTTTGTCTCTACTGTGTCCCAGTCCAAAGCCCTAATCCTCCCAGAGTAGTTTGGGTAGGGCTTCTGTGAACTAGGGACTGCAGAGTACAAGCAACAGAAATCTGCATTTCTTCCATTTTCTCCATTCTAATTCTGCTTACTTTCAGTATGGTTGGGTGCCATAAACTTCAAAAACAGGAAGATCTGCATATGCACAGTAATCACTTTTTCAGACTGTTTTACCAAATCAAGGATTTAACCGCACTGAAACACTTGATAAGAAACAATTCCATTGATACTTACTTGCTAGTGAACCTAAATGACTGACCAGATGGAGCAGAACATAACATAGCAGACTGTCTAATATACTTTAGCTGAGATAATACATCTCAACTGAAAAAACATAATGTTTCACTCACTGACATGGAGATTGTTATACTACAGTGATGGAAATAACTATTACATGCTCTTCCGTGTCTGTGTGCATGCCTGTGCAATTTTTCCTTCTTCTATCCATCTAATAACCTTTATATCTCTAATATCCGTTTAAGACAACTGTAATAAACCAAAAGTGAACAATTAAAAAAAGCCTGTTGAACTATCATTAAAGGAATATGTTAAACCTGCAACATTAAGGAAATTCAAATTTGAAGCTGAAATGCACCATATGTCCTCAAATGTGCACACATGAGAAGATGTGTTCAAGTATTTCTTTTAAGCAAAGTGCCATGATAGTATGAGATACTGGAGAACACAGGATTCATTCAGCACTGTCTTGTTTAACTTCGGTTTATTTAAAGCAACCAAGAAAAATGTATTTATATTCACAGAGACACCCACCTTTTATTCCCATTAATAATAAGAGCTATAAAAGCCTAACAAAATTACAGTATACCTCTAAATGTTAAAGACCTTTATTTTATAATAAGTTACATGCATAAGTCCATATGTGCATATTAAGTATGATCTTTACTGCACTTGTTAGAGGAGATGATATATGACTCGGCAATCTAGAGAATGGCAGAGAAAAGCTTTTGTTTGTAACGTGGGCAAAGGGAACTTGAAGGAAACCCCAGAAGATACTGTTCCTATTTCCCTCCCAAAAGTGCTGATGAATTATTTTTCATCATAAGCTTTAAGTGTAGTTCATTACTTTGCCAGGTAAAAAAAGGTGGAAGGAAAACTCCAACCAACTCCCTCAGGCCCAGCATGTCTGTGTTCTTTTGGTTTATCTAAAGCTCCTTCTTCATAATCTTGCTCTTTCTTCCTTGCAGTAAAACATTTGAATAGGCAGATGTGGCAGAAAATCTCAAGACTGAAAAACAGTACTTCAAGGCTCAAATGAAAATACTGAAGTATTAGAATGTCACAACTTGAGAAAACGGGACCAGGATACGCCTTATGCACCTAAGGCTCAATAAAGGGAACACCTCATCCTGCAAAACGTCCGCTGATGCTAAGGATCTTTTTGTCTTGCAAAGGCTTACTCCAAAACTTTTGTTTCCCTTCCTCATTCTTAATCCTTTATTTCTCAAGGAACTAAACTGCAGACCGCTAGGCATATTAGTTTTCATGTGTTTTTGTACTAGGCTTCTTCACCCAACACTTGTCTGCTTTGCCTGCCTGTGCTTGCTGCTAAGCAGAGTCTGTGGGAACTGAAGGCAGCCACTCCAGAGGTAACACAGCATAGTGCTGCTGTCTCCATTTTCCCTGCTGCTTTTTGTCGGTGCATATGTGGTGCGTATGCAGCTCTCCAAGAGCCACGTAATGCTTTATGTGAAGCTGAGAGAATACAGGTTTTTTTTAAAGCTGAGGTCTGCCATGGGTTTGTCAAAGGCTCTACTGCTTCCTCCCACGCAGGCGGCTGGCTGGGTGCAAGCCCCATGCCTGTGTTGCCTTCCATGCCAAGTGAATAATTGTCCTCTTCCAGTAGAAAGCCAGTAGAAAGACTTTTATCCTTAGACCCGGAGGCCAAATACCATTTTGAAAGTGCAGTGGGAATGGTTGGACAGTTTAGAAAACAGAAATGCTATGGATGGAAAAAAACATTAAAGCTAAAAATGTCTACATACTAATAAGAAGACAAGTTTTCTTTAGATTCTGTATTAAAGAATAGTTAAGAACGACCTGTGGGCAAGTACGAATGGAAAAAAGAAGAATCATAAAAACTGAAAAAAGAACATAGCACAGAACTGTCAAGTGCTCCTGTTTGTCTGAGGGCTGAAACACTCCATGGTGACTGCTAGAACTATAATGATGGACAAGTAAACCTCAAGATTTAGGTATCCATCTGATATATTTTCAGCAAGTCATACAGCAGAGTGCCCAAGATCAAGGCCATCAACAAGTGCAACAACCGAAAACCTCCAAACTAAATATACAACGTACGTTGGATCCTTCATTAGTGGAAATGCACTCCATTATAGGCTGACTCTGGTTTTAGACTTTATAAAAGCCAAGCACTCATTTATGAAACCACCTGTCTCCTGCCTTCCTGTTGTAAAGCAATTTATTTTGTTTGAAACTGTGTTTCTTTCCGCTGCAGTGGTCTCACAGCACATTTATCCTCTTACGTCCGTAAGCTCTCTGGGACAGGGACTCTTGATACTTGTCTCATGGAGGCTGTCAAGACTTAGAAATGAAAAGTAGTAATGTTAATAGTAATGTTCTACTCGGGTTTAAAATCTGATTTTGTTATACCTCCTGCAGCAGTCAGCCCACACAGCAAATGAGCTGCAGGGACAATGCAAGTCAGTATCATGGCCAGAGCAGCAGAGTAGCAGAGATCCAGACTGCCAAGCTGCTCATCAGACAGATTAACCTCCCAGTTGCTGGTGCACCATGTCAACGGGGAACCATGAACTGATGACTCCAGAACTGAAATGTATTAACTGCATTTCTGATGCCATGCATTGGAAAGTATTTGCAGCGTGGTCTAATGTGCTGCTGAAGTAAAATCCTGCATAACTCAGAAACTTCTTGGACTGTGTTTTGAAGAAAAAAGGGGCCCTCAGTCTTCTTGGCCAATCACGATGACCAGCCTAGTTGGGGGATGAATCCTGGTTTCCACAAGGCCCTAAAGTAGATTGTCCTGTCCTGCATTTTCACCTCAATTTTCACAATGAATGTGTCTCCACTGTGATCTGGTGAGCATTACAAAGTTACTAAGTCTTGGTGGCAGACCATCCTCATTTTCACTGAGGCCCCATTCTAAAACAAAATAAGGACCCAGTGAAACCAATCAAGATCAGACTAAACTATGCTAAGACTTGCTCAGTTAGCAAAGGCATCACAATCAAACATATAAATAAATGAATAACAAAAATATTTTTCTTACTCTAACTGAAAAATATCTTGTGGGCTCTGCCCCCATTTTTCAAGTATGACTGCTCAAAATTAAGACCTCAATCCAGAAAAAAGGCACTCAAACTCCAGTAACTGGAGAGGGGACGACGAACAGGGGAAAGACTATCACATTACCTTTTGATGTCAAGCCACCTGTATATAGCTCTAAGTCTAGACAGGAATTCAGGAATCCATTCAGGGAAATGACAGCCCAGGCTTCCGGCTGATCTGAAGCTCGTGCAGTGAAGGTGGTGCGTGCAGGACTAAAGGGGTGGCCATTTAAACACATAGCATGAGTGCAGGCTTCTAGAATAAGCCTCCTCAGCATTCTGCCAGTGTGCCTTCACATCTACCAAAATATAAGCTGCCTGCACAATCAGAGGGCATTGCTTCACATAGTTTTGACAGATTAAAATATGTGAAATTCTCCCTCGTTTCTTTTTCCTAGGTTTCCCACTCTTGTTGTCACATGGAGACAAATTCTAGATATTGAACCAATAATACCTGATGGCTTTTAGCTCAGTCATAACTTCTCTTCCCTTTCCACTGTGCATCCTTTGTACAAGTAACTCCTGAGATCATTGCACCGTGCTTCTCAGAAAGAAAAGAAAGCCACTTGCCCTGTGTAACACCTGAGGCATTAGTAGTGCCTAATCTTTGGGCCACTCTTTTAACAACATCTGGAGGTACCCTCCCATAAATCAGTTCTGGCAGCATGCGAATGGGCTAGAAAGAAAATAAAAAAAAATTCTCAGTGCAGATAGCAAAGAAACCTAAATTTATGGGACTGTCAAATAAGTTCAAGGAAAAGAGAGACAAGATCCTTGTGGCTGAACAATAAATGAGTTGAGTCACTCAAGAAAGAAAAGAGGAACACAGAAGAGTTCCATAAGCCAAAAGGAGTAAGAAAAGGGGTAGAGAATGCTAGAAATAAGACAAATTTTATCACTAACTTCATCGGATCAGGGCTTCCCTTCCTCTGCTCTCCCCTAAACCTACTTATCTGCACAGGGAATAAACTGTACAGATTTTTAAAGTGAAAGTGTTGACAGACTTTGGATAAAGAAGTTAATAGGATTTCATCTACATCTCCTGCAGCTCTTACACAGGTGACTGGATTTTAAGTTTTTGCCATGTTCTGCTTATAAAAATATATTTTTCAGTTCTGATTTTTTTACATTTATTAAGAAATAATTTAATTCATGAACTTAATTATCATGACAATGCTCACTTTACAAAGAAAATAAATTCATCCTTGGTTTTGAAGCACCTAAAATTTTTAACAGAGGAAGTTACAATGCAGCTTAATGAGAGCTTTTTATGTTTCTTTTCTTTCCTTTTTGCTTTTCTCTTGGTTAGCTACTTACCAAACACTTGCTTGTTTTAAACTAAATGAAATTTTCTACTTCCTCAGTAGGACGAACGTTTATTTATACCAGTAAGGTACAGAGATTGAAGAGCAGCAAGATACATTCATGACAGAGGTCTGCTTGAATCTTTAATTTGTGTTAGGCCTAAGAGAGAACTGCCAGTGTAAGTTACAATCACTGGAAGGTAGTGCTCATCTCTAAGCAGGTGGAAGCCAGATATTTTAAAACTAACTGCAACAATTGACTTAAATATAGCCCTATCTGAAGTCAAGCAAAATCATTCCATTGCCTTCACGGAGTTTCAGATCAGCACAGCAGAGCACATTATAGCTCTAAATCTCATGCTTTACAAAATACACCTACCACCCACACTTTGTAGATAGGGCACCTGAAATGGAGAGAAGTGGAATGATTTGATAAAGCTCACTAAGAACAACAGCAGCTGAGTCAAAAATCGGGAAATAAAAGTGTCTATTTCCTTCCCAGAACTTCTCGCTGCTGTAAACTACACCAGTCTCTGTCAATCTCTACACACGCCCAGTTCTGTAGGTGCAAATTCTAGGAGAAAAGCTGTCAAGTAAGTGACAAATCACATTTTACTACAAAGTTCACTAAAGGCACTAGAAAAAAGACCTATTAATTTTGGTGAGCACTGAACAAAACACTATGGGAAAATCTGAAAATGAAAATGAAGTGTCCCTCCCAGTTTGTACCAGTTCATGCAAGAGCCAGAGTGCTGCCAGAGCAGCAGTGAAGGTACAGCTGAATGGAATGAGCAGGACAAAGAAAACCAAGCAGAAAAGTCAGGGTGAGACATCAAATGGGCCTAGCAACTACAAGAAGAGTCCAGATTTACAGCAGCTACCAATTTAAATCACACAGTTGCCAATGGGGAACTTAAAAGGGGCAAAAGCCACCCGTCCATTTAATAGCCATTCTTTTGTCCTACTGCTGCAACAGCCAGGAGAGTTGCTCATGCCCACACGGGTATTTCCTTCGCCTCCAGTATTTCATTTGGTTCACACAAAACACTGATGAACAAAACAATAAAATAATAACACACTCATTATGAAAGGGCTTGTGTTAAGTGACATTTTTAAATTGCATCATGTGTTCGGAATATTTATTTTGCTATAAGTAACTTAAAAATTAACTGAGTCATGGATAGAAAAAAAGAAATTAAACTCACGCCTTTGTATCCCAATTTTGGATTCTATTATCTGCACTCTTTGTATAGACAATTACAACTACTATTAAAGTCCAGTGATCTGTATGTAAGCTGACTCCTATATTGTTTATGTAAAAAACCAGAAACACAGAAAATAGTCTTTGATTACTGGCACTCTGGTAGGTGATATATAGTATTAAATGCAGATTCACTAGTAGATCTGTATAAGAATTATACACTTTTCATTGACTATTTTCTGGAATGAAACCTTTTTTTAGTAAGCCCTTTGTATCTGCTGACTGTGAAAAACTCAAAGAGTTGATTTACAGAACCTGAAAAAAGTAGTATTGTAACATCAAAACACTATAATAAAAAGACATATTTGCCTAAAATTCAAAATATGAGAAATAATGTAAGCAGATTTTTGTATTTTGTTTTTTTGATAAAAAAGAAGAAAAATAAAGTCTGAGTTCTAATACAAAAATCTATGAAAAGAAACAGAAATCTATTTCAAAATGAAAGTTATCTTCGCAGTACTTACAATTGCTTTCTGCCTCTGTCTCTCCCTTTGTTTGGCCCTTTCAGATTCCCGTTTTTCATACTCTCTGCGGTATTCTTCCCTCTTCAGCCTTTCATGCTGATATTCCTCATAGCTGTCATATCTAGGAAACATAACTTAGTCATTAAATCAAGCACCTGTATTTGTGAAAGTAAAATTAGTAATACAGTTTCTGGAATTCTTCATTATCTCTTGAGAACCAGCGGCAAAGCAAACCGAACGCAGGCGAAAGGCACTACCTGGGTCTGTGACTGTACGGTGATCTGGATCGCGATCTTGCACGTACGGGAGAACTTCGGTATGTTCGGTGTCTACAGTGGCTGGACTCATAATAGCAACAAGATCTGCAGGAAGAAACATATTCACCTCTGTCATTCAGTTCGAATCTACTGGCACCATTTTCTATCTCATTCATGAACTTACTATTTCTTCTAAGCTACCAGTGAGAGCTTCCAGTGACAGTTTGCGATCTCCTAGTCAACTAAGGGGCCTCGAGTGATTTCCCCCAGTGCCCTTCCGTAATGTTCCTTATTGAGGCTAATACAGAGGAGACAGTCAGCCACTGTCAACTTCATCTGATAGGGACTGCAGCTAGATTGGCACCAGGCAGCTCACAGATAATGGGAAAGGTTAGTTGTGTACATCTCTCACTGATTGCTCTGCTGCTGACTTCACTGGCTCCACTCAGAAAGTGGAAACTTGGCAAATTTAAGGGATAATGGCAGCAAGTGTTTCTGTAGCAACACCTTCAGAGTTAATCAGCTCAGGAGCAAAAGAATGAGAGTTGCACTGGATTAAGTTTTTTGGGTTTTTTTCTTTCTTTCCTTCAAGTTGCTTTATGGTTTTGCTGTTTTCCTTCTTAATTAGCTATGATGATGATACATGAATTTGCTGTACTGTACCTTGAAGAGGATCTACTACAAGGCGACCTTGATCTCGATCGGGAATATGGAGAACGGGAACAAGACCTGCATTGAGGAAAGGACCTTGACCTAGAGCGTGTCCTTTGGGATCTTTGAGAAAATAAGGATTTGGGTGGAGACACTGAATCTCTGCATGGAGAGTTAAAAGAAGAGCAAGAAGGCGATACATCAAATAATGAATATGCTTGTGTCCCATCCCAAGGGTAGCGTAGTTTATCACTTTCATCTTCACTGTCATCAAAGAGATCATCCATTGCTAGTCCTGAATTTATAAACATAGGTAGTTTGGAGAATTGTTCATTACTGTAATCACTGTCCCTTAGTTCTCTGGTCTTATCTGCTTCTTCATCAAAAACAGCTTGGCTGGGGTGACCAAAATGCTTATTCAGTTCAGCCCGAATTTCCTGGTCTTGCAGCTGTTTTCTGTTATTACCATGGGATCCCTGCTTACTTGTCTGTAAAGTCTCTTTCTTGAAATACTGGTCTTGTTCTAAAGAAGAACAAATCTGACATTGCCACCCAGGTGAAGAATCCTTAAATTCTAGTTGTCTGGAGTCCTGAAGTTCCTGGGATATTTTAATGTGTACTTCCGATTTTGAATTCACAGATTGACAGTAGTCATGGTCACCAAACAGCCGCAAACTGGGCCGTTTTGTTTTTCTCTCCTCATGTCCACTGGACAGTACTGTAGTCTTGCTAAGCTGTGCGTACAGCTCAGACTGTTCTGGACCCTTCTTGATTGGGTTATTTCCTTGAGAACCAGAAGACTCACTATAGCGGGGTTTTTTTGAAGGTGGTACAACAGTCTTGCATGATGACTTCAGCTTAGGTGAAGTCCTAAAAGGATTATCCTGGTTGGCTTTATGAGGAGGGGTTGTAGGTGGAGTTAGGCCTAAGGGGCAAAAAAGGAGGAACAGAATATATTTAAGCACACATACAACATTTATAAAGGCAGCTCACGTGCTTCTTTAAAAGCAGATACAAAGCAAGATCCATTCTACGTCACATAATTTAACGCTACTAATACTGGGAATAAGAGCATTTAGGATGTGAGACACCGAAGATCTGGTAACAACAGTAGCAACAGTACTAATGCATTGTCATTAATCTTCAACATTATTTCTGCCCCTCCCCTTGCTCCGTAACATCCACCTCTCTCTGTAGATTTTCATAGAAAAGATCAAGAGATAAAACCCAAAAGAGTTTTTGTTAAGATACAAAAATCAAGTCTGGCACTGTCAAAAACCTAAAGAAACTAGCAGACAAAAACCTGAATAAAAGCAGCCTGAGAAAATTAAATGAGTGCTACCAAAGGAACCTCAGTAGAACGGAGAACTTGAATGTGAAGTACAGCAACTCTACAATTCAACTGCAATGACTCTTTGTCTCTATAGTTCATTAACTTAGTAAGCCATTGCTAATATAGGTACAATACAGTCTTGTAACATAACTAATACGTTTTTCCTGAAATGTCATTCTGCAACTGAAATCCAAGTGAATGATAGGACACCTGCAACTGTAAAGAACCACTGCATTTAGAACTAAGTATAAGTGAGAGTTATGAAGCAGGGAGTCAAAATGAAACAGGTAAAGTCTTCAAAGACAAAAGATACTGCTAACTACCAGGATTGTTTACATAACTGTAATAGATTATATCAATATGCTGAGACAAAACTGCAGGAAGAACTACAGCCCATTCCGGTAAAACCTGGGAACTGAAGCAGCATCTTCCAATTATTTTTATATGGGTAAAATATAACTCTCAGTATTTTCTGTGGTAATCATAGAATTTCTTCAACTATACAAAAGGGTAACATAGGACTCCAGGGCAGAGTAACAGCAAACTGCAGCCACTGTTCAGGAAGCAATTACCCTCCAGGAAGGTACTTGGTATGTTATGTTTGAAAAATTTGTTTCAGTCCAATTGAAGCCAATGTAATTTAGAAACATGTATGTTTAAAATTAAACAAATTAGAGTGAGATTAGGGAGTTCAAGATAATCCAGACCATTCTTAAGCATACCAGAGGCCTGATGCTGCCCAGGATTTCCTCTTCTAGCCCAAGCATTGAGCTTTCCATTACTTCCTTAGCAAGAATGAAGAGAGGGCAGGCACACTTACAGGAAATGTGTATTTCAAACACAGCTATAGAATACTGTTTTGTATTTTTAACCATGCAATAGAGCTCAGCAGATCAATGCAAATGGAACATGTTTTATAGTTTTTTGCTGTAAAGAAGTAAAAACGTCCATCAATGCATAGTGCTCCCTAAGGAGCATAAATGGAGACTGGGAGTCCCATTGCATTAGCTGCAATGAATTTGTTTCAGAAAAAAAGAACATAGGAGTACCAGGGCATGAATACTTGATGTGAGAGAGAAGCTTGAGTTTATCTGAATATTTGGAAAAAATGGTTATGAGCTACCTGTGGCTATGTAAACACTTTGCCTAACACCACCACTGTCAGGGAAACTAAGGCAAAGATAATGACACCTAAAATTCTACCTAAAATTCTAAAATGGTACCTCAGACAAATTTAATAGTGGAAAAAGGTTTGTGCAAAGTCATCACTGATAGACTGTTTTCTTTGAGTCCTCAAATTTTTCTCCCCAAAAAATTCACTTGTGTCAGCCATATGTATTTCACAGCTTATCCACCTCCTCAATGAATTCTCAGTAAAATGAAGAGAACACTCCTCTTCTAAATTCAACAGTAATAGTTTCTGGTTAAAATATTCAAGAAAGATTAATGCAAGAAAAGACTGTTTTCTAGCTAAAAAATTTAGAACTGTCACCTTTACTTATGAAATTATACAGCCCATGAGAAGCTCTGGGGTTAGTTACTGATTTTTTTGGATGGGAGTTTTAAAGAAAGAGTGAAGCAAAAATACAACCACTCCACACTAAACACGCATATTTAAGAATTTCAGGCAAGGGAACCCAGAGATAATCCAACATTCAAAGCCCCAGCAGGAAGCTAGCTAAACACAGAGCACTACAACTTCCAGAAGCCCGACAAGGAGTCCAACAATCTTTGTGGGGGGCTGGGGGGAACCCCTATCAAAAAAACCTTCGCAAAAGTACAGACTGAGCTGAATTTACTGGCACTTCTGTTGCTGGCAGAACTGTGCTGGGAACAGCCTAAAAAAGGGCTTCCTCGTGGCATTCTGGCTTTTTTCCTGGTTTTCAGCAGAAGCAGGAAGTACACAAGCAAGTAGAAACAGATAAAAGTTGGAAAACGTTCATTTAACTTTTGAACAAACTTCCCTCAGGGGATAGAGGAGGGAGGGAAGTTTTGAATTCATGTCACTGCTACGGAGTCCACCTTCAGTGTGTCCCATGACCAATCTCCGAACTGTGGACTTTCAGAAAACCTGTTGGCTGCACACTTGTTCATCTTCACACTAATCCCCGGTAATCTTCACTGAGGGCCACGGTCCCACATCAATGGCGTTACAATATTCTATAACACTGGGATTATTTCTGGTGCTGATTCCTCCACCAATGTGTACATTTTAGCGTTGACAGTACAAGGTATATTCTGTGCTCTCTCTTGAACTTAGCAGGTTTTGACAGATTTATGGAAGGACAGATGGCCATTATGGGCTGAAGGCTGACAAGAGGCAGTTCAGAGCATTGTTAACACACTTGCACAAACTCTCAGCAGTGCAGCGCTGCGCAGAATGTAATTCAGACTATAGCTTTTTTATTGCTGCCTATTTTCTTTTGTCAAAAGAGCCTGCTGTGCACAGCAACAAATGGCTGCCATTACCCAGAATGTAATGGGTGTCAGACAAATCACGTAACACAAACAATCAAGAGTATGTAGGTCATATTTCAACAGAGCACAACCTTAGCAATATTTATGATTACTGCATTGAAATGTGCTCTATAATAAACAAGTACCTCTACATCACTCACACTTATGTACTTCTGCACAGCAAATCTGTTAGAAGTGGTACATACTCTGCAATCATCCTTAAACAGTCTTTTTTCTTTTTAAAGTAAAAGGCAAGTGTTTTTTCATGACATGCTATAAAACCATTTTCTTTGTAGGGATTTTTCTTTAATTGAATGGCTTTGGTAAATGGTACGTTTGCACTTTGCCTTGCTCTGTCTATGTACTTCGAACTCACTTGGTGATCTTGTGCTTGAAAGCAGCGTACATCAATTTGCCAGCACTGCTGCCAAAGGAGCACCATCTTCCCTGCATCTGTGCAACGAAAGCTGTTTGCGTGCGTGTCAACTCTGCCACCCTGGCTGAGCAACTTTCAATGAAGTTCTTGGGAGAGTGAAACTACTTTCGATACATTCCAAACCACTAAAAAATACCCTTAGTAACTCATTTAGCCTGGCGAGGTTGATAAGCAGAAATCAGGGAGAGTGCCGTTGCATAAAACATGACATCCTGACTTTTTAGGACTGATTTGCAATGCTCTTTTACATAGACACCGATCTTTCTAAAACTCTACTGCAACCGTCAGTATTTGAAAGTTTGATGACATTGTGCTTTGAGGGGGATGAGAACTAGTGTTGTTTGGGGAACCTTTCTACATGTGCACTGGGCATTTGAGAGGCATGAAAATCAACTTTAAGTTTGAAAGTGAATTGTCATGGGAAACAATATTTAAGGCCACTTTAAACACTGAACACAAGGTAACAACTCCATTCAGTAAAAGAATCAGGAGAGCTTTTGTGTGGCACAAGTTTGCAGAAGCCAGGAAAATATAATAAAATTAATAGCCATCATATAATAAAAAAACTACATGCTTGTTGAGTATTCAGTTTAATCCTGTTGTCAGCACTGCAGAGAATAAACATAGACTCCTCGAAATACCAAATAATTTACTAGATTTTATTCCCTCTGGACAACTCTCTGTGTCTCACATCTCATTTTAACAAAAAACATTCTGCGGTCAAACAAGTTCTTATATAATAAGATTTTAAGCATTTGTTCTGACAACTGAGAGGTAACACAGATCTAGAGGCGGGCAGATAGCAGGGTGTAAGTATCCTCAAGGATGCTGATGAATTACAAATCAATATTGAAGCTTATTGTGTTCATATAGCCCTTTCTGTTATCTTTTTTGAGAAATCAAATTTTGCACCCAGTGAGGAGATGAGTCCTCAGGTAAAACACAGGAATCTGTGTGCAAATGAGAGACTTTTGACCAAGTCACTTCTTGTAGCTGGAACAGTTAAAAAACCCTTCAGTTATTAATGGAGCCTTAAGCATGTAATCTCCTTTCATTCATTTACATAGTATCTTTGCACATTTAGGAGTGAAGATTTAAAAAGACACCGAGAGAACAAAGAGGGCTAAGTTTCAAACATTTAGAAGCCATGACATCTAACCTCTGGCATTTAAAAGCTCAGCAGAAAGGCTAAGACAATCATTGAGGAGCCCCCTCGGTCATCAAGTTACACAGCTACCTCCAGAGGATGAGGCATCCTCCTAGGTCCTGTAGGCAGATGCCTCCCTCAGCCTGACCGGTAACAAAGAGGAAAGAGGTCCTCCAGTGACACAGAAATGTCCCACGCTCCTGAAAGACGTTACAAATATTCAAGGCCATAGACTCTTAGCAAGGCACTGGCAATGCAGCTAGCTGTGGAAACAAAGGGAGAAGGACCTATTGCAAGACTCTTACTCAGAATAAGACTTGCCTTACACAGTAATATCATCCACTACACTATCATCACCTAGGACTTCCTCCATATAATGATGTTCTGTCCCACTTTCCTTAGAATAGCACTAGAAATCAAATCCAGAAGCTGGGATTTTAGACTGCAATGGACTCTACCTAGGCACCTCTACCACAAAGTGTATTCAAAGAATTCTTCTGTGTGGTTTGAAAACACTTCAACAAAATATTTGTTCCTTGTAATTTGACAAATCAATGTTTTGACTGTTTTAGGGAGGACAAAGTTAGATTCATGACTACTAACAAATGTAAAGAAAGATATAGGATTGGCAAGAGAATAGTTTCAGTTAGACTTAGATACATGAATCCAAAACACATGTGTGACAAAGATTGATGGCTCATGTGAGAATTGCTTTTATTTATTTATTTTTCTGCTCTATAGTTAATTCATCAGTGAGGGAACCAATGCTGTTTTCAGCAGAGAGATCAAGGGAGCTGCTATTTATATTAAAATACTTTGTGCTTCAATAGTGCAAGCGGCACTGCTAATGGTCTTTTCAATTCAGCAGTGAGATCAAGGCAACTCCTATTTAAATTATAATAAATAGTGCTTGTACAGTGCAAGCTGCCCTGTATAAGGACAACGAGCACTGCGGTTATTTGGATATAATTTGGAGTTGCTAGGGTCCCACTAAAGAACTCCAAAGTGTTATTAATAACTACTGCCACTATTTTTGGGGGGGTTGTTGTTTTCTGTTGTTTGTTTGGTTTGTTTTTTACTGAAGTGGGTGTCAATTCTGCCATGATTTACTCATATATGCTGCAAGTTCTTCAGTACTTGAGGTTGTTTCTGTTATGTACTTGTCTGCTTCTAGCCCAAGCAGACTCATAACAAAGACACTACTGCAATATAAATGAGTTAAAAAGATATGCACAACTGCTCATCTTTTTATAGATTTATATGCATACCTGAATATAAAAACAAATTCTATGTGTATATGAAGGCAGAGATTAATACAGCTACAGGGTGATGAAATACAATCTCCTGAAACCTCCTCACTAGGAATTGTGAAGACTAGAGCAAGTGCAACAAGAAGTCCAAAAGCCACTCTCATCTACACTGTTTGGTAACACTGCCGCAACTCCCTGCTCACACACACTTCACCAACTCATCCTCTTCCTCATCATCAGTTTATTTTCTAGCTAGACTCTATTTGCTTCCAGAGGAGAAAAAAAAAAGTCATGGTTTCATACTACAATATTCCTGTTCACAAATTCAGACAGTTGTGCTGTTTCACAGCTTCTGATGCATTTTTTAATACAGCAGTTCTCCTGTTTATATTATCTAAGACAACTAGAGAGCTGTTTTGTTTTCTCCTCTGTGCACAGCTGATGGAGCAAAATGAATCTGGTAATACCAACACCATTCCTGTTGTCATTATCGAGGCAATACTACAGGACTATCCAGGGGTCAGACCGACTCCCAGTTTCTGTCTAGTCAGCTGATGTGAAGAGCAGGCTGCTGACTTTCTGGCTGGGAGAAAACACTGCTCCCTTCAGAGATTTCAACGGCCGCTTGTACCACTCTGCTGTAGTCACCTCATTTGCCCCTTTCAGTTGGCAGCATTAAGCACTGACTTACCAGTGTGCTTACAAATGGACACTCTCTTGCATATTTGCTCTCCAGTAATGATAAAAGAGGCTCCTCTGTGCTTATATCCTGCCACATACAGTGAATTTTGCCACGTTTATGTCGTTTCCACAAAATGAAGGTGCATTGGAAGGATGCTTCCTTTTCTCACGAGAGAAATGATTAAGACTGGGTTTTCATGAAATGGCAAAGGAAATGTGCGTGTTTTAATGCTGAACTAATGAAGAAGTTTCTGAAAAACTGAAATGATGGATGTTGGGAGGTGAAAGCCCAAAGTACATACACAAATCTAGTGCCTGGGCCTGCTCTAGTGTAAAGCTGACACTGAATTGAGAGGCACCAAGCTGATTTATGGTACCAAAGACATATTTTGCAATGCCCTCCAAAATGCTACATATCACATAATTTATAATCTACTCTTATCCTGAGAGAAACACATGCTGAGCACATCTCTTATTTTTCAGTATTACACAGCTGAGAAAGAAAACAGTCTTGGCAATAGCTCAGGTGGAGCTCAACATGTGCTCTTGTGCTCAGTTCTGACCATTTCAAGAAAACAAAGGGAAAGAGTTCAGAGGAAAGCAATAAAACTGAGTCTGAAGGAATTGTTTTAGCAGAAAGAAGAGCAGATCAATAAAATGAATGTAATGGGTGATGCATGAACTAAACTAGCACATGATTAAAAAAAATCTAAAAATCCTCAAAAGGTACAAACACCAGGGATTTGAAAGGAGGAGGAGAATAAAGGGAGGTTGTGTGAAGTGTGCTAATGGAAGAAATAAAGAGCAAGCAAGAATATAAAATGAATACCAATTTTTAAAATTACCTCTAAGCTACACAATAATTTTTCAGTGGTAGAGGAGAAAGCTGTTATTTGTGACACGTCAATCTAGAATTGACAAAGCACTGAAACATGCAGTACTGTACAGCCCTAGACCAGCCTGGAGACAGACTGGATGACATAACTTTTCCACCTTTAACATCCATTACACTGTGCTGTGGGGTTTGTCTTTGAAAGGTGGTGCTCAGCAGTACACAAATCTATGGGGAATTGGGGAGGTGTAACAGATAAATGGTTTCATTCATGTTTTCCCAGAAATTATGCTCTCTCATGCAGGTTTGGAGCCATATTTCCAAACACCTTCCTTCTCAGGTAACTGGATAAAAAGTCAATGCTAAACTGCAGTGAGGTTAATCTACTGGAGACCCCTGTGAGATCTTGGTGGACATGTGGTATGTTAAAATGAACAAGCACAAACACACAAGCCATGCTTAAAGGAAAAGCCAGCACTCCCCATTTCTCACCTGCAGTTCCAGAGAGTTCCACACTTAAGGTTTGTTCAATAGTCTTGTTCTCAAATGGGGAACCCTTGGGATCACTGGAAGACAGGGCACATTTATAAAAACAAGCTGAAATGGAGTTGCTGTAGCCAAAATCTATTGAAACCCCCTCCCTTTTACAAATGTTTGCACTTTTTAGTACTTACTTTGGTGACTCGGGCGTCAATGGAAGTGATAAACTTGTTGGTTTGGCTAAAGGGAAAAGGAAAATGATTATGGAATATTTAAACACTTTATAACATATACTAAAAAGATTTATTTTTATTTTGGTACTGGAAACCCTTGTTAGCTAGTTAGGGCTGAGCTCTGACAGTTCAATAGTCATTTCAGTGTATCTTAGATAAACAGGGAGACCCATCTTGAGTCCTTATTATTCATACCAAAATGGCACCTAAATATCAGCAATTATTTACATCAATTACTGTACCTCTGAAATACAGTATACAACCTAAATGCCAAGAACCTTTCAGGAGAAGAGTGGTACATGTTAAAAATCAGTGAAGAACTCTACAGAATACACTGCAAAAGTATTTTTTTCTCAGAGTTAATTTAGACAACAGTTCATGTTTTATTTGGAAACAGGAGCAACAGAATAACTATGAGGTAACAGAACGTTATGAATATTCAGTTGATTTTACTTCTACAATATACAATTTTATATATAGCACTGAGAATAGGTTGTTTATATGAGGCCAGAGTCCAACCAGTTATAGTCCAAATTTCTGCAAATTATCCTGCAAACTATGACAAGTCACGGACATAGTCACAGATGGTTAAAAATGGGGTTGAAGCTCTTAGCACTACAATCCCAACATACACAAAACCCAAAAGCTCTAGCTATAAAAATACAAGTCTTTGTAGCCTTTGTACATCTAAACTTGTATTTTCCCAAAGCAAGTCAAGAACTAGCATATTGTAATACAACTATTATTCCTTTAATTACCAGTAAAGTGTTTAAAAATTAAAAATAATATTACTTGCAAATTTAACTTTTCAGAAGTTAGATTGATGTTTAAACGCAGAGAGCATTGTACCAAGAACAACAGCAGGGGATCTCTTCTGCAGATTAATTACTTAAGACAAAATGTTCCCCTTGAACACTCCTGCACTGCAGATCTTTTGTCCAGAGTGTCACTACTGTCAGTACCGCATATTTCGTATTCATTTCAGGCTTGGAGCTCCCATCAACATTAAAGAATTTTATATGCAAATTGATTACTTTTAAAAGCTCTAGAGCATTCCTGAAGTAATATTACAGGTTTTTTTAAATTAACTCAATTCTCAAGAGATGCATATTGTTTCTCCTCCTCCCCACATGAAAGTTAGCAATGGAAGCTCAGGTGTTCACCTCAGCTTCACCTTCCTCAGAAGTCACTGCTGGAGTGAGGAGATGCACCTCAACGAGTTACTTGTCTGATCCAGCACTGCTGCTGATTTCTGCATAAAACCAGGTGCAGTAAGACTGAATGTTATCGGACAGACTTTTTTGTGTATTTTTTATACATCTAAGGATGCTAATGTTTGTCCATGGCTTCCTAGATGTAAAACTGGCTTAAAAAATCACAGACCTTACAGTAAGGCTCTGCGATAAAGGTTTTATACAAAGGCTTCCACGTTTTTTAAGAGGATAAAAGTCTATATACTCAGTTTAGGCTTTCTAAGGAAGTTGAATGCATAAGAGTGTTTTAATCCTAGGAAAGTCTCATTCTAGCTCTCATTAGTCTCACAGAATAGTCCCACATAAGAATATAGACATAAAATCCTGAGGCACTGAGGCACCATGCAAATCTGCCAGAGATGGGCACAGAACCAAAGCGTTATCTCACACTCGTATGTATTCATTTCAGGCAGATATCACTGAGCACTCCGACTGAGAAATTCGCATACCAAAACATCCATCAGCTTTTCTTACTGCTAGGCAAGGGCTTGACCAAACAGTATTCCTGCAAAAGATTCATCCTCACACACAGCTATTGGTAGTGTAAATATTTAGCCAAGACTCTACCATTTTCCACGGTGCTTGTTTATTAGGAGTTTCAAGATATACTGTGGCATGTTTGGTTTTTTTTTTTTCTTTTTGAAAAAGGTTCATATGAAGTTGCTTGTCCCTGTAAATTGAAAACGTTCAGGTCCAAAAGAACTAAGTTTCCTCACGGGCAAATTTCAACCCGAACCCACAGATGATCTTTGGCATGAATAGGTTTGTGGACATTCCTGTGGGTTTGCAATATGTTTGCAAAAGTAACCCCAAAGGAACATACCGTTTGACTTATGCTTTGCGAGCTTTCCCTAACTTTGAAAGAAAATATCAGACCCTGATTATTTTTTAAAACAGAAAGAGTCTATTTTCTTGTATCTTTGATTAAATATATGAACAAATGACTGAACGTCTGCAAATATCAGTTAAATTTGCAAGGTTGATTCTCCCTGAATTGACTGTCCAAGCTGAAACCATTATATTCTTGTACTTGTACTATCTACAAATCTATTGATATTGCAATCATATATTGGTGTATGAGGCAAATTTGATCAAAAAATCCCCACATATCAGAAGCCTGTAAATTAAACTGTAGGAACTAAAGAACAGAGTAGTTTGTCTCTGCCTGCAGTTTCACCTGCAATACCACCAAAGTCACAGTCACCTGTTCCAACACTGGTATGCTAGGTATATGTCCCTTTGGACTTTCTCAACCGCTCCTTTCCTGCTGTTTCCACAACCCAACGTGCATGCTTTGTTGCACTGAATCTACACAATTGCCTCAGCTAGGGAAAATATGCAGCTCTGATCTGAATAGGAAGATTTTATGATCCACATTTATGAGAGTGTGCACATATATCCACGCATATGTATAATATACGTATGCATACAGTATGTTATACACAACATACCTTATCTTGCATCACCTTAACACCCAACAATGCTAATAAAGTCCTCTAACTTCTGGCAGGTCTGTGTTTCAGTACCATTGCAGTATGAGAGCCAGGCTCTAGACATACAGTTCAGTCTGGGGTTTGCTGTGAAGCAGACTGCCGAAGCCATCCAGAAGGAGTGGCAGTTGGCATCCAAGAAGCTCTAGGGGAAGCTGAATTTCTTTCTTAAAAGAAACATCGTTCAGAGAATTTGAGACAATAATAGGGAAAACTGTACTTAGGATGTCAGAAAGTACAGCTGCGAAAAGAGGATTTAGTGGCAGGAAGGGAAGATCATTTTTATTAAGTTTTCCTGTATTTCCTAATGAAGAGTGAAAAATTAGATTTGATGGGGGTTGAAAATCCAGGGAGGTGGGGAGGATGAAAGACAAAAAAACATATAGAGTTTGCAATTGTTGCTTTAAAACCAGCAGAACAACACATTTAGGGTCATATCCTTATCTCTGTTGCAGCCAAGTAACTTCCCTTGTCTTCAGTGGAGTCATACGGGATTTGCAGTGATGTGACTGAGACAGGCACCTGGCTTTCTATATGGCCAGGTCAACACACATACACAGATGTATTTTAAAGTAACAGTACATTTAAAAAAGCCCCCCTTGGGCCTGTCAACTTTTATAATCTTCCTATATCTTAGGAAAACAGGCAGGGCCAGAGTGGGTTAGAAAACCAGGGAGGCGCCTTTAAGCTCTTGCATCTCTGTCATAGGAGCTACTTGTAATACAGACCAGTTCTTTATGCATCAGGGGATTGTAAAAGCCAATACAACTGTTTAGTTTTGGCCATAAAGAATCTAAAAAGAGAAAGATCAGGATGGCAGCTAAACTTTCAAGTATTTACAAAATAAAATTACAAACTGTCATTCCAGTTTTAACAGGAATGACACATTCATTGCTTTCCCTGCAGCAGTGAGAGCACTATTTATTGTCTCCTAAGGACTATGTGGCAGGTTAACAATGCCTTCAGCTTTACGCTAGCAAAAAAGAAAGATGCTTACTAATGAACTGGCCTGCCCAGATTGTTTAGGGGTATAATGGTTTCTTAGAGGTATCATACCCTGTGAATATGCATCTCCAGCTAGCTTAATGTATTAATGTAGTATTTGTTAAACTTCCTGTTATTCCTGAGATTCTTCTTCTGCAGCTCGGGGCAATAGAGACAGGATTAAAATAGTTTAAAAGCTAAATCTAGCTAACTAAATCTAGCTGTTTTAACTCCCTACAAAGAAGAGATGCTGGATTTACAATACTAATCCAAAGAACGGAAGAGGTATTGAGGGCATTCACAACCACAGTATTACAGCTTCCCCGTTACTGCTGGTACCAAAGTTGTGTTCTGCAGTCCCACACCTACCTTGCAGATGATTGGTCTGAGACTGCAGGTGGGGCTTCCTTTTGGAGGTGCATTTCTCTTTGCTGCTGTTCCTGTTCTCTGCTGGTTTGGTGTGAGGAGGATCATCACTTGTAGTCAGATATTTGAGAAGTTCAGAGCAGGGACGTCTTTGAGGCTTTTGTGGTTGACAAATGCTCTTTGCTTTATTGCTCCATGAATTCTCAGTCTTAAAACCAGGGCATAATAAAATAAAATAAAATAAAGCTAAAATTAGTGAGCTGAACCTTATCAGAATGGATATAGGTTTTCTGAAGGGATGAGATTTTCAATGAAGTGTTCAGTCTAAGTGTACTAGATCTATGAGCTGTGAATAATTGTTTGCAGAACAAGGAAAGAAAATTACATTTAAAATTCCTAAATGACATTTATGCAGCTTTTTATTTCATTTCTCCTACATTTCAATGTTCCTACTCAGCAACATGTAACTAACAAGACCCTACAGCACCTTTACTGTGAACAAAAAAATAAGCTGGTTTAAACTTTAATTTGCTGCTGATTGCTTGAGCCCAGTATTCACAACTCTCTTAAGTACCCCTAAATGCTCAGTTTTCAGTTACAGTGAACAGCAAGACAAACATTGTTTAATACTGCCTGCTAACAGAATTATGTCAGAGTCCCCATTCTATCCAATTAATGGCTGATATACATCTTTTTGCCAAGAATCCAGTGTCATTTTTCTTAGCTCAGACAGCTGGTAAAATGGAAATCCTGCATCCTGGAGTCACTCATAAACAACACCAGCCCGTCAGCAAATTTTATTGTACTGACTACTTCTCTGCGTATCTATAAAGTAAGCAACAGTAACAGACGGTGGGACTACAACTGAACTCTGCCAAGAGAAAGAGCATCAATGAAATATTCAGAGCATAAAGGATCTCAGGTGTTTTTCAGTCTATAATCTCCTGACTTTTCTTTTTTTTCCTTTATTTTTTAAAGCAGTTTCAAGGTAGTATGAAGATTAATACAATATACATTGAATTACTGCTTGGCTGGCTGCTGAAAGCATAAAAGACCTTGTACACCTTTTCTTTCTATTTTTTTTCCTTATTAGAAAGATTAACTTTGTACCTTAACAACCACAGGGCTTGTTCTGATCCTGTGATTAGTATTTGCATGGTTTTGTGTGCTGAGACCACTGCATTCATTGTAATTTAGCTGAGTGTTGGCTGGAGCCAGCAAGAGCTTCTTGAGCTACAAACACATCAGGGAAAGGGAGGTGGAAGGAAAAGAGTAAAGTTATGCATCTTTATCAGTTAAAATGACTTAACTACATCTTTTTGCACACTTATTTACAATTAGTTGTATCAGTTTCAACAAGCAAAGTACAATAAAACAGAAAGAAGGGCTTGATATTCCCCAGAGCAAACAGATTTCATTTTCCTCCGGCTTGGAGGCGTATTTCTGCTCCCTTTTCTGCAGGATACTGTGGGGCAAGCAGAAATAACAGGGATCTTGGATTTTTGAATGCAAAGCAAAATGAAATTCTTAGCCATCTGTTTGACAGAAGAGGCCTCTGATCTCAACAGAGACGTTAACTTTAACAGATTAATGGATACAGTGTCAAAATACAGGTTATCCGTCTCTGCTTCCGCAGAAGCCAGTGATAAGGGGCTTTCAGCAGAAACAGAATCACATCTCAAACTGACCAAAATGCATATAAGGTTTCACCCACATCCTCACCCAAGGCTCAGTTTTGCCCTGATTAGCACTAAGCTGGTGCTTACTGGTCAAATCAACATTAAAGGCACAAAATTAGCTCCACATCCCGCCAGACTCAATGGGTCTTTCTTCACAGATCACTGAAAGTGATGTCTAGACAAACATACAAAAAGAGCCCTGAGAAATATGAATTAAAAACCATTACCCTGACTTATCTGAACAAAAGCAAAAGTGTCAGCCATTAGCACAAGAATCTCAAAACCAATCTCTTCAACAAACTTTTTAATAGATTGCCTTATTAGTCATCCTATGGTATCTGGTGGTTTTTTTCACCCTGCTTAATTTTCATTTCTTTACTTGATTTTCCTTTCCAGTCTAAATGAAAAGTCTAGACCTTACTGTGACTACATCATACCCATGCAGCGGGTTGCCAGAGGCACATCCAATTCCTGTTAAACAGTAGGAAGGGTTCTTACTAGAGACGGCTCTTCTGCCTCCTGGGTTGGAGGGGTGCCGTCGGGCATTGGGGAAGGGCTAACTGCATTTTCATTGGTCACATCTCCATCTGTCAGTGCATCAAATGAAGGCAATCCATCCTCATCCACAGGGATGCTGTCCAGTGTTTCAGTGAGAACGGCTAGCAAGTTTGCCTCACTCTCTTCATCTATCTTCTGTGGGAGGGAAAAAACAAAAAAAACCAGAACTGGGTGACAAGAGAAAAGGAACAAAATGATGCCCCTGTATGTGAAAAAGCAGTTAAAACACAGTTAAACTGTCTCTTGAAATAGTAACCTGCAATAACATCTCAGAAGATGTAATTAAGCACAATGAAACCACCCATCTCTACTTGCAAGAGAAATGTCTTTGCAGTCACACTGTATTGCTCTAGTTTACTTTTCTTCCACTTTTTTTTTTTTAATCTGTTGTTAACAATGAGAACTAATCACCTAGGGATTGTATTACAGGATATGCCTAAACTGCTGACACCCAATGATGGTGTCAGCCCAAGCTATCTCTTTCATTCTATTTTCACCACTGAACACCAGCTAATTGACCTGACAAAATTACAAGAATCAGAGAATAAGACAGCTAATCAGAAGACCAAAACATATCACCAGTGAAATTTGGAAAACCTTGTTCACATACACAGCCCAGTGTAAGTGAAAGAGAGTTTCCCCTCCATACTTATGGAATTTCTTGCTCAAAACCCAAACAAACAATGTCTCATTCTTGAGCATTTTGGCGTAAGACCATCTAGCAGGACTCGTAAATGGCAGATGCTTTGGGTTTCTTTGAAAGAAACGTATTAGACAGGTTGCCTTTGAAGTGGTCTTTTAGAGTTATGTCGTTCGAGTGCTCAATATGACTATTCTACACATTTATCTAATTCAGACTGCAATTAAAAAAGTGGATTAATTTCTAATCAGATGTGGCTGTAAAGTTAATTTATATTGGATATCTTATTTCAGCAACAAGACTTCTTTTTGTCATACTGAGTAAATTTAAATGACTTCTCATTTTTTAATGAAATATTGTCCCTACTGTATATTAAGGTAGAATTTTTTTGGAGTACTGAGAGTTCTTAGGAATAGAATTTTGTAACAATCATTATATTTATTTTTCAGAAAGATTGGAAATTGATCTTGACAGATCAATTATCTAGGACTCCTAGTGCTATTAAAGTAAATGAACAGACTTTCACTGATTCTCAGGATATCAAATTGGGAGTTTTCCCACCAGCTCCAGAGTGGTTGATCACGCTCCAGGCTCACACTGTGAAGAGATTTCAGCTAAGTTCAACTCTCACAGTTTAAAACTGAACTAGCAAGGAATATAGCAGTAAAACAAACAAGCAAACAAAAAAAAATGTTTAAAGTAAAACCTTGCCAGTTACACTTCAAAAAACCAACCAACCAACCAAATAAACCCCCCCAAAAAACAAAACCAACCAACCAAAACCCAAGTGAATCTGGGTATCCTCTTAGCATGACTTTTTTCAGTAATACTTTTATGTACCAGGCGCAGAACTGAGATGCTCATAAACCAGAGAGATAATTGCTCCTGCCAGGCTTCTCTGCCAAATCACAGCTCATGGCTTCTTAGAGAAAAACTCTGTCTTCAAGCTAGAAAGCTACTGCAGAGCAGAGACTGTGCTGGTGCTTACAGCATCATCCCTGAGAAACAAATAGATGCTCAGGCAAAGATAATAAGGAGAAGTATTTACTTAAAAGGTCAAAAGGGGTTTGGCCACTGAGAAAAAAAGAGTCGAAGTTCCGGTAGCTGGTGACTTCCACCATACCACGCAGACATGTGCACAGTGCCGTGGTGACTCACATGCAGAGGATGGAAATAAGCAGAGGGGAGCCACCTTGCAAATAAAACCATGCTCCAAATCCAGCTTTTCACTGCTATTTTTGAGAGGAAAAGATGAAAATTACAACATCAATTCTAGAAAAGTATGAAAAGGCATTACTGGGAAAAAAAAATGCTTTGCAACGTAACGAAGCACTGACTCTTTTTTTTTTTTTTCAGAAGACATTTCAATCCCCTCGCACGTAGTCTGATGAATGCTGGCGATAGCCAACCCTCAGACCCTGGGTGGCCGTGGGGCAGTGTGGCTGTCTGACCCCCAGCCCTGCACCACAAGCTTCTCCAGTATGTCTAGCTAGTGGGCCACACCACTGCCTCCTGCCCACAGCCTTGCAGCTTATAAAGCTGACAACAAAGCTGGAAGTGTTACTATTTCTAATGGGGAATGCCTTCTTTAATAAAAACATGCAGAAGAAACCCTGATATTTGCTGTTAGCTGCTCAGCTTTTGTGCTTTAAACAGACATTCAAGTGCACTGACATTCAAGAACAGAAAGTTGAGTGGACATTGGTCCTCATCACAGCAATTTCAATTAGTTTTGTACAAGTTTCAACATTCAAACACCCCAGAGAAAGCAGAGGATGTGACAAAGAGGACTCTGTTAAACAATTAATGTCACTTTCCATTATTGCTTCAGTCCCAATTTACAGAGCAAATAAATCAAAGTCACCACAGATGAAGCACACTAGCTGGCTAACACATGTCTATTCACAAACGACATGGTAGCAGGAACACATTAGTCAAGAAAATGACATTGCTAGATAACCTTTTAAAGGTTTAACTATGCTATTGTTTCTAATTGTCCTAAATTACTGTTTATAAAAACCCACAATTATTAGATACAGTAGAAATCGTGCTGAGGGGAGATGGTTGGGTATATCAATGTCTGAGCAATAATCACTGAAGCAGCAGCTTTCTGCTTTGCTATCGCAACCTGAGTCTTGGTGTTGACAGCACTGGGTAGAAGCAACACCATGGCCAAATGCAGGCTGTTTCACAGTTTCAGCACTGCCACTTCAGAAGCTCACATTCCAGACTGGCACCCAACCTGCGCATCACATAGGCTCAGTGAATCAGGAAGAGCTGAGTGCCTTTGATCTCCAATGAGGTCAGAGGATGTGCTGTGTGCTCCCCACCATGTCCCTAACTTCCAATCAGGATCACACTGAAAGGGTTTGATTCTGTCTTACGGAGAAGATCCTAAGCATTTACACCACCTAAATGAAGTACATTATGTAAGGAAAAGGAGTTGAGGATAACCTTGAACATAAAGCCACGCAACAAATGCATGCAATTACTAAACACTTATGAAAACAATTCATAATAACTGCACCTTGCTAACTAATGGGTCTTTTTAATGTAGAAGCAGTTATGCATCACTTCCCAGCCACACTGCATGAATTTTTTAACATCCTTGGTCATTAGTTTAACATCAACACATCAAGGCCAGAGGTTTTTTGACTCCTGTAAATTTTCCCCCAGCTGAAGAGGCAAGAAACCAGAATACGTCACTAAACACATGCTTTACTATGTTTCTGTCTGCAAAAGTTTCTAGCATATCTGGAATAGCATTAACTCTGACAGGGAGTAAGATTTGGCATTGGTGCTACTGCACATGGGTGAATACAACAGGGAAAGAGCTGTAAACTGCCAGAACACCAACCAGTCCTCCAAAATAAGTGATATAGGAGCCTAAAGACCATGAAAAGTTTCTAAGTGTGCTCTTCTCTGCTATTATATGTTTTGCTCTAATGCTTTAGTATTTCTACAGCACTAAAAATAATTCTCTGTCTGAAAACACTTTATTAGTTGTGTAACAATCTCCTAATTGGGTTTCTGCCTTTAGTAAAATGTCTCCAGAGATATTCTCTCTTTGGCCAGCGAAAAGCTGTAAGAAATGAGTTGATAATTTACCCACACAAAGGTATTTAAATCCTCTACCCCTGATAATTCTTTCCCCTTTGTTTATTCTGCCTATTGATGGAGCCAAGCTCACCTTGTGGCTAGCATTTTCTGCCTGTAATATATGTTACTTGTCAGCAATCCCTTTGCAGATGCCTAAGACTGAGCTGTAATGGAGACTCGGCCACCCCGTCTTTCCCATGCACCATCCCTTCTTGAAAACCTTGAATCCTGTTTGTGGAGGTCCAGATGCAAGACTCCACAGGAGCTCTCTCGCACTCAGCTTGGGTATGCTGATACATTCTGCAAAAAGGGTCAAGCCCATCATTTACAACATTTTTTCCAAATGTTAATGGTATTGCCCAACTTCTCCTCCCTGGTTAATTCCCTCTGCCTTTTATTTATGATACATGCACAGCTTTTGCTTACTGTATCTCGAGGAGCAAAATCAGCTAATTGATGATGATCCTCTAAAGTTCCTTTACTGATAACTTGAACAGTGCAGGGGTTCATCCTGATTCATACTGAAAGATCAGGGCGTAAACTGTGGTAATCCACAGCCCTGAGGAGATGGGAGCAGTGGCAGCTTGCCACATTTTTGTAAAAAGCCCAGCAAACTTTGGGACAGATCTGCAGCTGATAAAAGTTGTCACTACTCCAGCAGCCCAGCTTGCTAAGAGACTCAGAGCAGCCAGGTGTACATGTGAACTCACGAGGGATTGCCATTTCATCACAGCAACTCATTTCTCCTCAGTAGCCTAAGATCTATTCATAGCACAATTAACAAAGAAAATAAAAGATTTTCCTCCAGCTGAAAATATCCAAGTGATCTAAAATTATTAATACATTATGGCACTACTTCCAAAAAGCACAAAAATGACTTGTGAGCACATCTGGGACTTCTAACAGGATTTATTCCTTAACGGCACATTTTGGAATAGGAACAACCTTAAGATTCACACTGCTAGGAAAAATGAGGGGTACAGATTTGACCTGTTTTGCACATAGGGATGCAGAGGCATCAAAAAGCTCACCACCACCACCACAGCCCTGAGTACATCCTGTCAAAAAACATACAGGAGTAGGGGCGGCTGGTACCTCAGCCCTGGCCTCATAAACCAAGCTTTACCACCTGAGGATAAGGAGCTGCAGGCTGGGCAGAAGCAAGTGGACGCAGGAGGAGGGAAAGGATTAAGATGCAGGCTGGTCTTCCTGCTCCTGCCAGCATAAAATGAGAGCTGAGGTCGGAGATGGTGAACAGGAAGAATTACAGCCCAAGTTTACCCTCTTCTGGAGCAGAATGAGCCAACCTGCCACAGCACCAGCACAAACACTGCTGTCATGGTGATTTTGCTGCCTTCTCAGTGTGCCATTCAAGGGAAGCACTTCCTTCTCCTTGACTTAGGGCTGGCTGTACCTGGCAGTACTTTCTCCCATGGCCAAAGAGGAATCAGTGGTTCAACAGGAGAACCACTACTTCCACCCTACCTGCTCACAACCAGTCCCATGCCATTACATATTTTTAGAAGTATTTCAACCTCTCTTTTACTGTTCAACTGCTTTGCAAATCCTTAGGCATCCCACACTGTCATACAGTAAAAACCCACATGATGCATTTGCATTAGAACATTTTTCCAAGGTCTGTTAGTCTGGTCCCCGAGAGACACTCCCATAATTGAAATGCTTAAGTCCAGAGCTATCAATTATCTTTAAAAACAAAATGGAGTCCCACCAGGAGAAAATTACAGCCAGGTTTCTTTATATGTAGTAGAAATGTGGGGATTAATTATCACCACCTCTGTGCAAATGCCTTTAGGGTATGAGAAGGAAACAAGAGATCTCTTCTTGAAGGAGACAGCTTTACTCATAGTCCTCACAAGCACCTGCAGGCATAGACTGCCTGGATCCAGAGCTTGCCTTCTGATTTCCACAGTCCCATTGCCCAACACAGGGACCATGTATATATCTCATCTGCAGCATGGAACACATCCCCATATTTATGTAAAATCTTTGCTCCAGTTGGATTTCTGAAGATATTGTACAGACCTGAAACAATACACTCTGTCATCCCACTCTCTCTCAAAATTATGTTAAATAAATAGTGTAATTATACACAATTAAGGTACTGCAATGACTAACTTCCACAGCTTGATCCCTGGAGTGGAATGTACTCCCAGCCTCACTGCTAGGGATATTACAGCACCACAAGAAGGACCTGTGCAAGGTTCAAGGGCTGAAGAAGATGGGAACACTTGCACCATCCTTTTCCCTCTCCCTTCTTCAAGGTATAACAACATAAAAGTAACAATATTTATTACTATTCATATACTCAAGATGGTGCATATTTCCAGTCTCCAGAGTTTTCCATGTTTGATGTTGATAAGTAAACTCAGGTTACTTTCTCACCTGACACTGTAAAACTTCTATCAAGTATCTGGGATTAAAGCATCACAACACAAAACCATGGCACAGGCTGTCTGCAAACAGGGTTTTCTTTAACATCATGCCCTTAATCACCTGAAGTACTGCTGCCATAGCTCCTGTGAGATGGACAGTCTTTTCAGGTGAAAAATATAACCTATCTGCTCTAAGCTAAACTTATCAGTTTAAAAAAGCCTACTAAATATTCTTCTACCACAAAGTCACTTTTTTTATTGCTTCTAACGAGTCGGTGCAGTTCAGAAGTTTCCATTACAAACTGGCAATTAAGTTTCTAATAAACTTAAGAGCTACTAATTGACTTATTCATCTCACAAACTGAGGATCCAGCTAGCAACCTGTAACCTGTTTCACATCTCCTGTCCAAAATTCATTCACATTTTGCAAGACAGTACAATTTTATTTGTGTAAACTGGATCCTTTCCCTCTAATCTTTGATTCTGGGGAAAAGACAAAACAAAAAAATCATCTGGGAGCAAGCTATCATCCTGTTCACTTTGCTAAGGGCACCAATGATAAGGTATTGCTGTGCGGGAATTCGTGCATTGGTGGTAGACCCAATATCAAAAATTTATGGTAATTGAAACCACAGAATCTTTGAAAATGCAGTCAATTTGACTCAGTATCAAAAGGTCACTCTATTCAATTTATACTTGATGCTGAGCACAATATTAAGAAAATACCTGAAAGGAAATCATCAGCAGTTTGGGCCTCAACATTTACTGACTACATAGGCTAATTTGCTGATTACTAAATAAATGCATTAGCTATGTTTTAGAACAGGTTGGCTCACCAGAGGGGCTTTTTAAACTTGCATAGGACTTGACACTGTAAAAGCATTACCAAACCTCTTACTGGGAATCGCATGTCCATATAATGCTGAGGCATGCTGTAGACATACTATTGTCCTGTCTCACGTAGTGCCAGGGAAGACCACCCTGGGCTTCCTGGGTGGGCAGCTGCAGCAGGAGAAGACCTGGCACATCTTGTCCAGCCCATGGTGGACTAGGTTTGGGCAGAGCTACATACCGAAGAACAAAACTCTATCTATGTCTCCAGTGGGCAAAAACAAGAGCAGAGTACATGCAGAATTACAAGAGGGAGAAGAAGCTTGATGAAGAGCCACATTAAAAACACAGGCTGGGAGTTGTCTTTTGATGTGCAGGATGGCCAGAGAAGCAAATGGGGAGGTGAAGTTTGCTTGCTACCAGCACTAGTGGAGAAGCACGGGTGAGCAGAGGAAGAGGTGAGCTACCACTGGGGAGGTGGGACATAGGATGGGCAGCCCAGCCTGCACAAGTAGGTCACCGCCCCGGGGTGCAAGAGGGTGTGCAGGCTGTCATCTGAGCCCACCACCCAGCACCTCCCCACTGGAGCATCACAGAGCATCTCTTACCCATCCTCCCTTCCCCTTTTACAGGCAGTTATTTATGCACAGTATAAGGTTCTGAGGAACAACCCAGATGGAGATTTGTAATTATTATTATGCACCTAAAAAATAAGAGGATAGAGAGTCGCAGATTCTGACCAAGGGTCTCAATACAGACAAGCTGTAATGGGGAATGGGTACCACTGAAAAAGGAAGGCAGGGAGAGGAAGGCTACAGGCTACAGCATCAGGTAGGGAAGAAGTTTGGGACTCTCCCCATTGCAGAGCTTTCAGTGATGGTGTCAGCAGTATTTCAGTCCAAATATTCAACCACCACTTGCTCAGATTTATTTATTTACTTGATTTACATTCCCCTACTAATCTCTCTATGTACCGACACAAGATTTTCCAACTTTCATATACCTTTGTTAAGTAACATGCCATGTTCTGGGAAGAAAACCCAACAAAACCAACAACACCCTCACCCCCAAAAAACAACAACAAAACACCTACATATATTTTGCATTGATTATTTCTCATATATAATTGATATAAGAATTTCTCTTTTATCTTGATAATGACAGACATCCCTAAAAAATATATTTGAGTTGTAGTATAGATCCCTCCTTTGCAAACTGTAAGGCATAATCTTGTCACTTTTGTTCATCTTCTATTTCAGTATGGCATTTGCTATAGTTTTAATTATATTGGATGTGTGAGGATGTCTATCATAATCCCTACTTCTTTCTAGAGATTTATGACTCTACACAAATACAGATTTATGGGTAAAATTATATACAATACAGCAGAGAAGAGTTTACATACTTTTAAAAACCTTGTTCAATTATGTGGAGGCTGCTTTTTGTGCAACAGAACACACACTCAAAAATTCCTTTTTGAACAGCGAAACGAGACAGTTCGATCTGGTGCTTTTAGTGATAGAAAATTGGAATTTAATTTAACCAGGAAATTATCATTTGTAAAGTATCAACTTCATTAAATTCTTTTTATGATTTTTTAATTTTTCAGCATGTTCAGCTTCATCAAACCTACAACCATGCCTGTCAAACAGGTACAACAAACGTAAGTTATGTCTCACAGGAAGAAAAACACTTTTTACTTAGAATGGCAGCGTGAATGGATCACTACATCATTAATACATCTGGGTGTCCCATCAATTTCTATTATGGTTTAACTGGAAGGCTGCCACCTGGTATGAGCTGGCTAAAATAGTTTATTCAGACCCAACAAAAAAACTTGTTTACAAGTCTAAAGATACAAAATACATGTATGTTTTACCTACGTAGCTGTACTCCTGTCTTTTTAAGTATTACAGCAATGGCTCCAACATCCTCCTGGTACATACCAGTGGACATGTTGGGTGACACACATACCATTTAGAGAGGTGGTGTAGCTAGGTACAATAAACAAAGATAGTACACATGAACGCCCCCCAAAACCTGAGGAAGTTACCATGAAAAGTTGGGGGGGGTGCTAAAAAGTATGTTTAGATGTGTGAATTTTACTCTTAGAAGGCTAAAAAAGTTTCAAAAAACCCCTCAGTGGCATTCCCATATCTAAGGAGATGTTCAGCTGAGAGAACACCCCAGGTACCTGTTCTGTGAGTGTCCTGAAGCACCAAGTGAGAACATGGAGATGCCATAGTAAAGAAGGTGTTAATAGATACAGGGTTAAACATAGCACAGATCACAGGTGCATTTTGCCAGGCTTTCCAGATCACCTTTACAGTCCCACGAAAATAAAACGTACACTTATGCCAGCAGGCAAATAAGTCCTTGCCTCAAAAAAAAGTGATTTAACATCATGGTAAACCCCTAGAACCACCAAGGACACTCTCCAAGACAAGGAGATGTGTCTGAACTTTCTGCCAGTTAAGCATCTGGATTTGTTTAGACGTCTCATAATATCTTTAACAATGTATTTCCTTGATTTATCACTAGGTGCTAAGATTTCAGTGCTGTTTCAATGCAATTTTATGCATGTGAATAGAATCATAAACTAGAGATGGTGATTTTTAAACAGAAAACATAAAAAAAAAATAAAGATCACAAAAGAGCTCTATGTTGCAAATCCCCCTCCAGAGCACATCCACTGTAGTCTTCTTTCTATGTTTCCTGGAACTCACTAGTCTTCACAGATAATATTGATAAAAAAGGGTTGACACTAAAATACATTACTAATTTGATCATTTACACTAAGTCTACCCTGTACATTCACCCTCAGCCAGCCTAGCAGAGTTACGCAGCGTGTTTTCACTGTGGTGCATGCTACAGTTCCCACTGCAATTGTCTCTCTTCTATTTATTTCTTAGTCAAAACTGCATATATTGCTCATTCTCTGCTAGACTTTTCAAAGTCTGTGTTCCTGATCACCAGCCCTCCATATGTACAATGTAAAAGACTGTATTTTTCTTTGCAAGGCACTGATGTTAACCAGTGCTGTTTTCATCAGAAATGGTGAAAATCAACCTAAGCATTTTTAAAAATAACTCATAACACAAATCAAGTCCAGCTGTAATTATCAATGCACTAAATATCATTATTAATTAGGCCATAAGTTCCTTTAGGCAGGGACTGTCTTTTTGTTATGTGTTCACACAACCCCTTTCACAACAGCGTCCTTATTCAAAATTGGACTTTGAGACGCTGCGATAGCACCTATAATGGATAATTTGGGGTGTATCTATTTAATCCTGATAGTAACCGAAATAAAAAGAGCTTGGGCACAGATGTTCAGTTGCTGTATATCAGTGACTCTCCACAGGTTTTCATTTCCATGTGGAGCTGTGCTGATTTACACTAGCTGGGGACATGGTTTCCTGCTCTTTGGGTACGTTGATGCTGAAGCAGACAGCTGTACCCCCTGCATTCTGTAGCTGTACCTAACTGTCCCAAGATTAACAATAGTCCAGCCAGAGGCAAATAACACCTAATTCTTCCTCTATACCAAGTGAGTTTTGCAGCTGAGCACTACCTTGTCAACTAAGAAGATGAGTTTAGAAGTGGCTTGGATTCATTTTGTCTACGATGTGGTAGATGTCCTGCTCACATTTCCTACTGGAAATGCAATGATATATTTGTTCATGTCAAGCACATGTTCAATTCAAAAGTTATTCCCACTAAAGTTAACAGAAGTTATAATTTGAGCCTATGTAGTTGATAGATGCATAGCCCAAACCCCATAGGGTGTACCTAACCCTGGGAATTTTAAGTAGATCTCAGCCCTTTGAATACTAAGCCAGAGGTGGCACCATACAGATCACTGGCTTCAACGCAGCCCACATTTTCCTGGCTCAAATGGCCTGACTTTGTGTCTAGATATTTTGCCCTGCTCAATCAGCACCTAAAATGAAGAGAAGAGAGGGGGGGAGGGAGCCACAGACTGGAAATAGCCTGAGACAGAAGAGCTGTGCTCTGATCCAGTGTCCTGGGAAGGGAAAACCTATTTAAGTGACAGTTCTGGAGGCAGAAGGCTAGAACTACTACCACGAATACAGGCAGCATGACCTCTGTTTCTACCTATTTCAGACAGAGGACAGGATACTGTGACCAAGTCTTGCTCAGCTGGCCAAGAGAAGTGGCTGGCACCACTTGTGTTTAGGTAGCAATAAAATCTTGTTTTGTAAATGTATGTAAAGCTTACATACACACCACCAGAAAGAGAGGGGGAGAAAGGGGAGAGAGAAAGGAAGGTAAACACAGTTGCATTTCATTCTACATGCTGGCAGAAGGAAATCTGTATAGTATTTCCAGTAGAAAAAGCTATCTGTAAGTGAATAATCTTGCAAAATTTTATCCACCCAAACCACCAAAGTGCCATGAGCACCGCAATATTTTAGAGCTGCATCTTGCCTTGCCCCCTGTTTCGCCAGCAAAGGGTGCCCCAAACCCAAGTGCTGGTGGCACAGGAGTGTAATGCTGACCCCAGCTTGACTTCCCCTGGATTAGAGCAGCAGAAACCAAGCATCACCCGGTGAAGTCAATGGAGTTAAACCAGGGCAGATTAAGTGTAAGTGAGAAGCAAATCAGGCCCTTTACAGCTGCTCTTCTTTCCCTGAGAAAAACTAAATATGTTCCTTTTTCCTCAATGCATCAAGGCAATAGTCTATAAACTGCCCTGATTGAGTTTCACTGGTAGCAATGCAGAAATGCTTATTTCCATTAGGCTGGGCCTATAAAAATCCTCCTTTCATTCCTGTGCTTCTAAGATTTACAAACAGCAAAGCCTGACATTTTTGTCTCTGACAAGCAACTCTTAAGAGTGGGACATTTGAAGGAAAAAAACCCCAACAAAACAGCATAAAAAAAAATAATACAAAGAAAGCTCTTAAGACAAGATAGGCTGAGTGTTTTCACCACAAATGGTTTGTTTTAGCTATCTCTCTGCCTCCTGTAAGACGGAAATCAGACAGCTTATTGGCTTAGCTTGTTAGGCCAGGTTAAAGGGATGCAACGCTGAAAGGCTCTTACAGAAGCTTACCCTTGGACTAAAAATAGCAGGCACTAGAGAATTATCTTAAATACTACCAAACTTGTTCTGCACTGTGAATGCAGATAACTGTAATATGTTTCCATTTTTGGTAGTTTTAGAGCTTTTTTAAGTTATGCTCGCTTTAGCTGACTATTTAATTAGTTTCTGACTCTATTTGCCGCTTTTTCTCTCAGAGATATAGCCTGAGGGGTACTTTGTCTATGAATCCTTTGTATTTAGCAGCGTTTCTATTGTTAACATCTAATGAGCTGCTGGATTTGCCAAACACTCGGTATAGGTACAAACGCTTCTTTGAAATATAAATGTTTAACACATAGCAAATAGTAAATCAAAAGATACTCTAATGCAGTGTCCTCACTCTCTCATTGCATGTGTCATCAAAAGAGAATAAAAATAAAAATCTACTTTATTACATTTAATTCTGAAATTCCAAAATGTGTATCTGAACAAGACGTTTTTTAGCTCACTGCCTGGGACTTTAGAAGAAAACTAAATGATTTTTGTACCCTAAGAGGACTCATATATATGGACAAGGCTCCATGGTCTGACACAGTACCCTGCCAGCTGAACTGTAGAGCTATCAGTATTTTCTTTGGCGTAAAACTGCAAGACCCTTTAATGATGTCTTTAATGAAGCCACCTCAACTTCAAAACATATAAAAGGAGGGCTTTTTGTTTGTTTGCTTTGAGGCTACAAGCAGTTCTTTAAGTGGTCTTCAGCAGGCTACCTGTTCATTTGGGCCTCAATGAAAATCATGACAAGATATCAAAACAAAGAAACCCACAAATATTCTTCATCCTTACACACATTTTACCCATGCTAGAGCCAGTCTGAAAGACATCACCACAGAAATCAGTCATTCAGTAAAACTTTCTGGCTCCTGTTACCTCAGATCTTCGCAACTCTGCAGGCAACACCACTGTGGGTACTTGTACAAGAGCAGAAGAAATAAAAATCCCAGGACTCAAGCAGCAAGTGCCTCCACACAGATTCCTGCCCACTGCCTTCCACACAACACCACAGGTACCACACCAGTGTTGGCACCTGGATGACTGCCATAAGAAGAGTAGCAAATGCAGACTGATTCAGCATGTATTTCAGCACGTTTTCCAGTATTTTTTCCTTCCCTGTTTGTACTGCAACTTTTCAGTGTGAGTCACTTTTAACGTAATTTAAAAACTTCACCTTAAGTAAGGCCAACTTCTAGATAAAAGTGCTGGGCAAAGTCAAGCTAAAACCCATCCATGAAGTTGAAGAGCAGTTCCCTCCCTTATTGGGCAGGCATTGCATCTGACTGCTGTGGAGATAGTAGAGCCTGTCCTCTAAAACATAATTTTTCTTTGACTCTCTTTTCAGAGTGAGAAATGTTTTCACTCTTAAAATAGTGGTAGAATTCACAGATTCCCTCACCCAGTTCCTTTATAAGCTCATGCATAGTGGCATAACCTAGCCACATGTCTTGCAACTACCATTAAAACCCTCCATATGTCTTCATTTCGGAAGCACGTTTTCTTTTTGAGTCAGGAGTTAAGTTCACAGCCTCTCTGTCAAATAAACAGCATGTCTGTTGTCACCTGTCTGCTGAGCAAGCCCTGTCTTTGAAAATACACACTCGGTTATTGCAGCCATCTATTTCTCAGCCTTTCCTTCTACAGTCATGCAAATAATCTCCATCTTTATTGTGATGATTAACATCACTATCCACCTCCTGCAATTTAAATTTCTTCTGGTAAAGTGTTGCTCTAGCACTACCAAGACAACACCCTATTGCACTGAACATTCTCCAGTCACATCGTAAGGGAAATTATCTGTAGAAAGTAGTCACAGTTAAAACGGACAAGACCAAGAAAGGAGAATTATAATCCTTGCTTTACAGCATGGGCTTTGATGCCTAGAGATTAATCAACTTCTCCAGGCCAAAGAGCACCCACAGGCATGGTGGAGGGCAGGGGTCCAATCAGCAACACCAGTCTCCTCTTTCAAGCAGGGGACAACATTCCATCGATGCCAATGGTGCACATAGTCCTTGTCTCAAAGCACTTGCAGCTGAGTTTCCAGCTGACAGAGAGGACTAGAAAATGGTTGGCAAGAGTGTTGAGGTCACAGCAACATAACTAAGGGAAGGCTCATTTTGTGCATTCATGCAACTCAGTGATTCTGCCATTTTTTGTACAGAAAAAGTCCCCATCATGTTTGCTCACTTATTACTGGCATTGCAGAATGGAGTCTTCCTGAGAAAGTTAACACACAGGCAGCAGTGATCTGCCACAACAGAACAAGGCTGATGTGTCAGATGTATCTCCATACCAGAAAGCCACGGGATACCTGTATGACATAATGGATGTTAGGGAGAACAAAAGTGCACTACAGCAAAACAGACAAGTTTGGACCAGTGGGAAAGACCACATTCATGACCGAGTTCAAAAAGTGAGCATGGAGACAATCTAGCTTAACACAAAAAGCTGGGCTAACCCCCCCCAAAACATGAGGAAGAGACTAGAATATAAAAGCAATTCAGCAAGCATCTTGAAAAGACAAAGGGTCCGCAAAACATATGGGACACTGGGACAGAGCGGGGCCCTCTCTTTCTGTAACTTGCTTTAGGAAGATAAAAGACAGAAAACATCCAAAGCTAGCTGGCTAAGTTACTACTTGTACAGATAGTCACGCAGACGGGTTTGCCCCAGGGAATGATAATCAGGAGAAAGTGAATTGATGGTTCAGCAAGAACTTCATTTCAAACATTCCCAAATTATTAAAAGCCAAAAAGGAAAATATTTTACTTTAGTACTTCTGTGGTACTTAGAAACAAATATATTAACAAAAACAGCCCTTGCTCATCCACATCAAGCTGTCATGTGGGGATCTTTATTGTACCCAGGTCCAAAGGCACAGAGCCTGTGGGAGGGCAGTGCTTGGGGTGTCTGTCATGTCTGATCACCTGCTAGACAGGGAAAGAGAGAAAAAAAGCTGTTGTGTTGCTGCCCCTCTTTCTGCTGTATGCTTTTTCCACTCCTTTCATTGCTAGTGAAAAGACTACACTTCCTGGCTATAGTAATGGCTCAAGGTCAGGGATCTGCTGTCAGAGACCTTCTGAGCTGAAGTGATGGCTTGAGATTTGGCACTCATTTGTGGGCTTTCATATATAAGACTCTGTCATCTACCACAGCTTGCAAAGGTGTTACAAAATCTGTAGGAAGTTGGACAGCAGTGAAGAAGAAAGTGTCTTTGGTAGAGGACTATTGATAAAATACTTTCTCAAAGGCATTTGTGGGATATCAAGCAGAGTGAACTGGAATTAGGATGAGCAATCATACCATCAATGCCAGCAACAGATTAAGTCCTGACAATTTTCCTTTTGTACATAAAGTAGGAGAAGACAGGCTAGATATTGTGTGGTTATTGAAGTAAGAAGGTTTGAGGTAAGATATAATCTAACCAGATCCTGGAATGCAATTTGTGAAGATACTTAATAGTCATAGAGTCTGAATTAGTGGGTTTGCCTAATACCTATTGGTACAATTACTCCCTGATGCAAAACAATTACTGGATTCCATAAAGGGAGAATATCAGGCGAAGTGACCCTGATCCTTCATTAGCTGAGTAGCTTTCCGGTTGAGAAGGGACATCTGCACATATCCAAAAGTACAAATATTCAAGAAGAGGTAAATATCTCCAAAAATTTTGGAGTGTAGAATCTCGGCGCCGGGAGATGCTTTTTCTTCGCACAGAAACAATTCGGGTGGATTCAAACATTTAAATAGCAGTAAGCAATATTTTGTAGTTTTACATTCCAAGTTTATGATCACTTTTGACTCCCTTGCTAATGACAACAAGTATGTTGTTCTATCACACTATTGTCCTGTCATCTTCCTCACGCACAGTTATTTTGCTAAGCCATCTCCCATAAGAAAAGTCTGGCTTATTTGTTAGCATTTTCAAAGTTAAAAAAGATAGGATTTTAGAACAGAAGAGTACTTGCAATGAAAACTGAAGTCATGCAAAATTTGGCCAATTTCTCATCTTGAAGCCTCTCAAGAGAAACTTGGCTAACTTCTGCATGGTTCCTTTGTGAAATACGGAAGTTTGTAATGAAATCTGCTTTTCTTTTTTTGAGGTCATCCACGTTCAACTCCTAAATTTGACTTTCTAAGGGCAACAGTTATGTGGACCACCTCCAAATCCCTGCTACTTTATTTTTACAAAGCTTTGGTTGTTTGGGGGTTTTGTTTTGTTTTCAATTGGGAATGTACCAGTATGGTTCTCAGGGGATTGTAAAGAAATAACAGTACATGATGAGTCTTGGTCTCAAATGACTAGAGAATATAACGTAGTTCTGGACAACACATTTGAGCGATGTCCTTATAAGAGCTCTTTTAAAGACTGATTTTGGGGAGGAATAGGGAAAACCTAGCTGCTCAGTGAAAAGGGATAGAAGGGCAATGAATTCTACTGTAGGATCTCTTCTTTTGCTGACTCAGTGAAGACACATTTGTCATTCAAAGACAAATTAGAAAAGGGCATGGATCATGCTACATAGATGCTCAGTCTCAGTTATCAGCCAGGTACAGGCAGCTTCCAACATATCTACCTCCAAGTGCATCTGAAAAAAAAAGGCAATCTCTTCTGGTGGATGTGGACAGAACGTCTTTGTCAAAATTTCAGTTTGAGCAAATACTGCAAAGCGGTTTAGTGCAGGGAGGATTTGTCCCTGCAGAAATTGACACAAATTCCTTTAGGACAGGGGCAGCCACCCCAACTGCATAGCTGGGATTGCCAGCAGATAGAATTAGGGAAACTGGAAGATAACACTGTGGCCTAATGTAAACTCTTAAATCTGCTGTAAACAGAGCAGTAACATTGGCACACAATAAAACTGGTATCTGTCATTGCACTCCCAGAAGCAGGTGTAGGGAAGGACAAGAGACATGAGTGAATTTTCGCTCATCCCTGTGAAATCAGGTTGGGAAATAAAGCAAGCTGACAGAAGCTGGGATAAATACCCAACTGTTATGCTGTTGGAGGGCAACCTGGAGTGATGGCAAAGGAGGGAATAACAGGAGATCAGGAGGAAGACTCCAGTTTGAGGTTCCTGCTATATGCATGGTGCAACTTGGAGTAACAGGCTTGAGAAGGCAGCATTCCTGTATGTTTCAAGTTGGACTGACAGAAAAGTCCAGTACCCACAAAATCCATTTTTTAAACAGTGTCTGACATGTCTGTTGCGCAAAGGCACATATTTAAATATATATATATACACATTATTTTCAACAGCATGGATTAGGGAATAGGAACTATTACAGGTTGAAGTTTAGGGACAGATCTTTTTCCTACTTTACCTTTGGGTCTAAAAGTTCAAGTTTTAGAAGTCTAATCTTGTGAGAGATCCAGAAGGAGAACAACCATCTCCATGCATAATGGGGCTGCCCTTAATAAGCCTTCTTGCGTCCAGATGGGGTCCACAGAGAGGCAGTTCAAGTGCACCTGGTTTGTGTTCACAGACCCAAAAAGACCATGAGTGGCATTTAAGGCAATGTTGATTGTTCAGTGGGAAATTAGCCCCTGTGACCTATTAGCTCTGACCACACTGGACTTAAACTGACTCATTGTGGAGACCCTGCCATGATTCCCTCTCCCTGCTACTCTGGGGAAGCCCCCTGGGCAGTCACAGCAGAGTGCAAATTCTTGGAAACCACTAAGGTCTGTACAGGACACAAGAAAATAATCCTGCCCAACCCAGTTCTGAAAACTCAATACAGAGATGCTGACCAACTCCACAGGAACTTGTTTGGTACATTATGGTCCCCTATAGCCAGAGCTCATAGCCTGGTAGGATCCCAGCTGACACTCTGCAGTGTCCCTCTACCACTTCGCCTGTGTTTCAACAGGAGAGGTTTGCTCTCTTTCAGAACATGGCCTAGGAGAAACATCAATACTGAGCGAAAGCTTATAAATCCACCCACAGCACCCATCAGCATTATACAGAGGCATACCTATGACTTTGCAGGAGCTAGTTCTCAGCTGTCTGTAAGAGCACTGTATCACAGCTAACAAGCCCTGTCTGACTAGTTAAATAGGAACAAAGCATCTTCCAAATGACAGTATTTCTTAGCTTCCTAGTCTTTGGAGGGTTTTTCGTTGGTTGGATTTTAAAGTTTTTAAAAGTTTAATTCTTATTTTTAGATCTGGAGATAAACATGTCTCCATGTGAGGATATACCTACTTGAGGCAGCTTCTCCCCAGGTTTGCTAGTCCCAAATCACACTGACACAACTGCAACTTCAAGCTAGCATCCCCTAGGTGTGTTTAAGGTAGAACTTTACTCCCTGGGCTGGGCAAGGTCAACAGGCTGTAATTGCCTCCAGGTCTCTGGGAAGAAGAGAAGCCCAGTTAGACAGCAGTGCTCCCAGGAAGGAAGACTAAACTTGAGTCTATCTTCACTCACAAGCCCCACGGACCAGCTCTTTTCATCTTTCAATACTTTTTTTTTTTCTTCCACGGACTTCAAAGTGCAACACCATAAACCAGGGATGGTACACAGAAAGAGACTATTCTGCTACAGGGATTTTACACATTACCACAAAACAAATAAATAAAAACAAAGTTTAGTAACTTAAAAAAAAAAAAAGGAAGAGTGTGGCCCAGCATCACAGACATGGACCCTGGCATGCCAGCCACTGAAAGGACACATGGAAGCACTGCAATTAGCCTGAATTCATGGGATATGATTTTCAGGAGGGTTAAGTATCCAGTGACAATGTTTAAAAAGTAAATGCACAAAGAAGTAATGTGCCACCAGAACTGTAACAAAAAGATTGCAGAGAAAGTTATGCATTATGGATGATTTAGCAATATTATACATAGAACAGGCTTCAGCAAAAAGAGTGAAATCATCCCTATCTTCCCATTTGTCGACAGAATTTTAACAAGGGGCTCCTGGGAGCTCTTGGGGGCTCCTCCATGGCTCAACAGACAAATTAACTCATCAAAAGGAAGGTAGGGATGATTAACTAACAAAAGCCCCCTCCAGCCCATCACTGCCACATGGTTATTTCACCCAGATGGTGTTCACCTACCTGAAACTGGTAATGACAGTCTCAGATTGGATTTACAGAAAAACATAGATAATAAGGTGCTGCAAGAATGACATGATAGGAGTTATTGGTCTGTGATGCTCCAGACTGTGCCAGAGGCAACAGAGCTGTTTTGTAATGTTAGCCTCTGTTTTGTAACGTTATCCTCTCCTCCAGAGAAATTTCCTGCTGCAAATGGGAGACTTGGTCTCCAGAGAGGCATTTGACCTGCCCCTTCCTATATATGAGTGGGATCAACAGCAAAGAAAATGACAAGAGATGGCAACACTCTCATCACATACAAGCAGAAGCAGTTTGACACCCTTTCACTAGAAATGGATGAATGTCTCTATAGTGTTAAGGACTGTGCAATATTACCTTATGCTTTAAAATAAAAAAGAAAACACAAGTTTTCTGGCTTTTTTCCAGATGCAACTGAGGTGACAATTGGTAATGTTTTGCCTGCTATCTTTATACTAGCATGAACAGTGCTTGTTGGGATTTTACAGTCAATACAGCCAAAAAAAATCCACAGCAGTTCTGGTGGTGGGAAAAAAAAAGCAAAGCAAACACAAAAACAGAAAATAACTTCAGAAATGCGTAAGTTTCCCCCAAACAGGTAGAAAGCAAGGCCTACTGCTCCTTTTGTCCACATCTGGAGGGTCAATTGCTTTACAGGGCACCTCGACCAGATGTCAATAAACATGCACTTAGGTTTTTGTTATTAAAATAACTGCACATGCATCCTTTTTTACTCAACAACTTGTAAGATTTCACTAGTCTGACAACAAAACTGTGAAAATGGACAACCTAATGACCTGCGGAAGCTAAGACTAGCCCCAGGAGCTAGGTTTTCTTATATGAAAATCTGACATAAAAACAGAGGCCAGATGGAAAACACTCTTGACCGCCACCCATCTTCCTCTGAAAACTAGGATTTGGCCATGATGGGCTTCCTGCTATATACAGACTTGCCTCCCAGAGATTCCATAGTTGCTCAAGACTATAGTGTAAGATTTTTCAAATGGGATCAGGAACTCATTACCGTTCCTAATAAAGTGTCCTTTTGAGGTGGGAGAAGCAGAAAAACACAGAAGTAATTCCTCAACTTCCTGCTCTAAGTGGCCCTGGTTGAGCAGATAGGGCTGGACCAAATGACCCTCACAAGGTCCCTTCCGACTTCAGCGATACTATGATTCTGTAAAATCCTCCCCGCTTTTACTCACAAAGGTTTAAGAGTACTTTAAGAAACAAATTTGACCTCCCTCCAGGAGAAACTACCATTCCAGGAAAAGCCTCCAATTGTTTCTTCTAGCAGCTCATGGGGAAGCAGAATGCTCCTTTTACCAAAGCAATCCTCCAGATAAACATTATCACCACCTCTTTTGGGTAAGAAACAAGTACTCCACTCAATTTCTCTATTTTTGGGCAAGCGTATCTCTTACAGGAGAGATCTGCAGTCAGTCAGACCACTTGATGGACTGCCCCTCCAAATCCTTATGAAGATTTAATATTGATGAGCCCCCAAGGAACAGATGGGGCAGCACACAGAAATGTAGAGGTGTAGGTAGTTCTCTGAACATTTTACATCTCTAACCCTAAAATGTGCTTGGAAGGTCTAATCCTCCTGAACTTCTTGCAATAATCTATATGGCTGTGAGCAGTTCCAGCAACATAAAGCTGTCATAAATCAACAAGTCAACAACACTTGCCCAAGGCTGCCACCATGGGTCCTCACAGAATATACTCTGTTCTTCTGATTATTATCTCAGTGATCAGAAGTGCTCGTTATGGACCAGCACCCCATTGTGTTTCTCACAGTAAAGCACAAAACCACAGATGTGTATGAGGAAATGGAAGTATTATTCCAGTGCATCACACAGCTCAGGCCTCATGACAACACCAAAATCTCAACAGGTTTTGGTTTTGTGCTTTCATAAACAAAACCCAGTGATTACTGCATGTGGTAAAAAGCAAACTCAAATCATGGCCCTACAGACTCATCACCATCACAAAGTGCTAATTAATTTCTCAATCATTACGAAGCAAGGCTGTGCTCTGTTGTGTCAGAACAGAAAACTCCAAAGCCACCAACTATACATAGTAAAGGGGCTGATTTCCACTGAGACCCGAAACCGGTCTACATAGCCGAGTGTGTGTGCGCACAGCCAGATGCCCGCGCGTGCCAGCGCTGCAGTCTGTCACTTGCAAACAGAGGCCTTTAGGATCCTCTATGCACCTGCACAAAGCTGTCAAAGTAAAAACCAGACGTTGCAGAAAAAAAAAAAAACAACAAACAAAACCAAACAAAAAGCCCAAAAACCTGGCAGGGGGCACTCCTGCAGAAAGGCTGCAAATTTCTGGTGTGTCAGAGTATTAATCATTATAGTATAACAAGAGCTACAAGTGGGTAAGTTTTCACAGACACACAGACAGACACCCTTATTTGTTTGTTTTTTTTTTTCTGATCATGAGGGAAAAAAAAATAATTCAACGCTATTCACTACCAAAACTTTCTCCCTGAAACAGATTTGCTCTGTGCAACCTCCTCTTCCTGACATACACATGCACAATAGGTTAGTAGCACTAAGAAAAACATAATTCCTAAATTAAGCCTCACTATCATTTTATGACATGGGCCTGAGTAAATGTTAGGTGGGATAGGGCAGCAGGGGAAGAGCATGCCAGGGTTAAGAGGGAGTGTTTAGCAGCAATTAGCAATGATGCACAGTGCAAAAATAGCAACAAAAAAAAAATAAAAATAAAGAGGTTACACTAGAAATAAAACCATTATGGGAAATAAATTTAACAGTTTAGCCAATTAGCATTTGTCTAAGAAAGGCAAACTTTCTGCTGCTGTTGTTAAGCAAGTGGGACAGAAAAAGCCAGAAGAATCTTATCAGAAATATTTACTTCCCACCCGCAATGACTCTGGGAGTGTTTTTCTAACAAAAGACAGAGCCACCGTCCTACTTTTTTTGTGACCCTCTCTGCAGTTCTAGGGAGAAAATATTTAGTTCAACATTATCGTAAGCTAGAATATGACTCTATTTATGTGACAAGTTGACAACATACAATTTCATGCTTGTTGAACTGATCTCTGTTATATATTCACTGCGAATATTATGAAGCCTCACCATTATAAATATGAAACAGTATACACTTATTCAAAATAACTCCAAGCAGCAGCAATTTATAGCTCGGTTGTTTGCGTGTTTATGAAGTCCAAATGCCACCTTAAGAAGCCGCATCTCACTAAAACAGATGTGGAGTGTGACTGTGACCAAAGTGGATTTAAGATGACCTCTGTGAAAGGAGGCTATTACATTTTTGCCTGTATGGCAGCTGACACCAGTTTGTATTTAGATATGTAGCCAGTGGGAACACAGTGTAACACAGTGTCCTCAAGGGCTGGTTTTAACACAGGCCAAGACATTCGTCTAATGACCTAATTAGCTTACTACTGTTCTGGTGAGCGTTAGTCTTCCCTCTTGCAAAAAGGACAGGTGCTCAGCAGAGCAGAGACACGATGAGTATCTCAAACCATGGCGGCTCCAGGTGAAATATCTCCTTAATGGGACCGTGAAGGGGATCAGTTTCATTTCCTTGATTGGGCACCTGGGGAATGGTCTTGGTGGCCTCATACATCAAACAATAAGCTCTCAAAGCAATTGTTTTTTGCTCATTTCTTTCCTGCCTGAAGCTTTCAGCCAACATGCAAGGTTCTCGCAGTAAAACAGAGACATGTTCAGGCAGTTTGTAGTTTGTCCAAGCAGGAAAGAAAAGGGAGCAGCAGCACACCTTGCTAACACAGATACTGAGCATTTGCATAAACTCTTCCCAATTATATAGCAGCTGGTTCAAGTAAAATAAATTCCACTTACTGCTTAAGCCTTTTTAAAAGTCAGCATAGCTAGTCATAGATTATAGTTTACCTACATCATCCTCATAGATGTAACGTTATTATGCTGGTCTCCTATTTAGTAGATGCAGACACTTGAGTCAGGCCAGAGACACTGGAAAAGGTAACGCATTCTAACACACAAGAAATGTGACATCGTTCCATTAGGAATATAAAAATTCTGCCATTTTTGCTCAGCCTCCACTATTTTCTTCTCGGGGTCTTTCTCCTAGTCTCACAAAGCATTTTTTATGCTGCATTGTTACCGTTTATTGTTCTTATAAAGTTTCCTATCCCAAATCTGCATCTTTTGCCTTTTATGTTTATTGTTGTGTTAAACCTACAATGTCATCTGTTTTCCTACTAAATCTATCCCATAACCAGGTACTGTACATTCATTTCTCTAGGACCTCAGTAGCTCTTATCTGTTTGCTTTTATGATCTCTTATGAACTGCTAGGAGTAGCAATTTGCAGCGCTGCTTGTAAAGCCATCTCAGCCTGAACTCAGCCTTCTTTTTTGCCATACAGCGATACTCTCTGCAGTGAAATCCCATTTGCCATAGAAGCATTTCATTACAGGATGCACTTTAGAGGGACACAAGTTCCCAAGTACACTATGTGTGCTTATCATGTAAAATATTCAATATGTATGATCCTGAATTAACACACACACACCCCGCCCCGACTTATTAGAGCAGAAACTACGTGTTGATGGACGAGATGGATCCTGTGCTACCTTCAGATTCACCCATATGCTGCCCACTCTGTTGCTGGCCAGAGCTCTTTAGTTTGTGCTCTCCAAGGCCTCAGACATGCTGCTATGCCATTCACACAACCTCGGTTCCTTTAAGCACTTTGATAAGCTTTATTCTGCCATTATACCATCTAGAACATTACGCACAATGTTTAAGTTCTACGTTAAATCACAATCAGTTCCTATTAACTGTTCCAAGCTCCTCATTTTTATCAACAGTTACTTTATTAAATCCTTAATAATATAGATGGAATAGTTAGTTAATTTGTGTGTTGAGCCATGGATGTTAATTTGTAAACATAATAACATACTGCAATCATTTGCATAATAGCATTTTAATCTTTTTAGTAAAAGCTGTAATTCCCTACAAAGTACGCTGCAGTAGAAACTAAGTGACTATTGGTAATAATAAAAAAGGCCTTAAAATTCTGATCCTATTATAGTGTTGGAACATACCCAAACTGCTACCATAATCTCTGAAATGTTACTGTTCTCTGATTTAGGTGTCTGTGTCAAGAATAAAAATGAAGTATAACTGGTAGCGGTAGACTATTTCCTAAATGTAATTTAGTATTCACTAAGCACCAGCACTTTGCAAATAGCTCTGAGGCTTTCCTTCAAAGTTCAGAGCTCTAGTTATGCATATTGTGTGAGGTACACCGTGCAGCTCACCTCCAGCCTCTGTTGTGCTGAATAGATGGCTATGATAAATCATGCTGATTTGGCACTGAAGGGCATCAGCCATCAAGGATTTGACTACTATGTCTTTTTTTCCCGGAGATTATATCTCCTTGAACTGCCTGCCCTGGGCTACTAGTTTTGGAGAAAATGAGAAAGTGGAAAAAATGCTAGAGGAGGCCAGTACAGAAAGTCTATACAGTCTCAGCTCTCTGGAAACCCATTAACACCAGTCACAAGACTGGCAAAGAAAACATTGGTGGTTGTTTAAAAGTCAGGCCAAGTCATTTTACGCAAGATCTGGTAATTCATTAATCAATCTGGCTGCAAACCTTGAATGAATAACCTGAAATAGTGAAAGAGACTGGCAGCACCAGAGAACATGAGGGAGTTTATAATCTGAACCAATGCAAATTACCCTGGTGATGTCTAAGACTCCCCTCTACTGACATCGTCTTCCTGATGCAAACCCTTCCAAATAAGTAAGAAATAATTTACCTCCATGAATTTCCCTGCTGCCAGGGGCAAGACCATATGCATTTCATTGTGCATCTCTTTCTCTCCCCACATTCTCACTGCTTGTAATACACCAGTTCTTGGCAGCTTAGAATAAAGCATAGTAGCCTACTCAGGCTAGACACCCTTATGACACAGCACCGTCTTGAAAAGTAACCTGGGCTACACCTATGTACAACAATTAAACATGAAGTCATCAAATATGGTGAGCATCTCTCTGGAATACAGAATTATGTAAATAAATGAAATACACAGAAGGGCAAGCAATGTGGGTTTTCTAAAGTATTTTAAAGGCTAACAAAAAGCATTTTCCAAGTATGAGAATACCACACATGCAGATCTCTATGATTTTCTGTAACTTGATCATAACTTAACAGGTATATCTATAACAGCCTATCTATGGGCTGCATTTTCTCTTAACATCAGTTATTTGTGAGCAATGTCAGCAAAGAGATATATCTGCTGCAGATATCTTCTCTCTCCATAATGCTAGGCACAGGTCATAAATAATTTGAAATACAACTAACCTTACACGATAGGGTATGGTATATTTGAATAAACCTCAGGGAACAACAGTTTTTTGTGAACAAAAACCTTCTTGCTCATGACACATTAAGTTGTAAGGTTGTTCACACTTTCACGTAGCATTGGCTTTGAGAATGAAAAGCTAATCATTTTGAATTTCTAAAAGTAGTCAAATCAATTTTTTACAAATACAATTTTTGAAAGTGTAGTTTTTCACAAAAGCAAATCATGAAAGTAATGAAGTGAACCATCTAAATAACTGGTCTTGGGTGACTTGTTAACTATTTACTTGCATGAACTTGTGTCAACAGACAGTGCCCTGAGGGGCAAGAACTCCTTCATTTTATCTTTCCAGTAGTCAGAACAACAAGCAAAGAGAACTAGGTGAAAAACAGAAGTGATCAAGCTGTGAATATAAAGAAATGAACTAATTCTTAGCATGCATATGTACACATTGATAAGAAGAACCTCGCTGGGGCAGGTGGCACAGGCTTGGCTCAGGACTATTATCGGTTACAATGGCATGTGAGTAGAATAACACAGTGATGAAATTAGGTGTGTCTTCTACAGAATATTGTATGCTTTAATACTAGGGTGAAGGACAGTATCTCATAACACCTAAGCAGTTCAGAGCAAGGATTTATACCAAACAGTTACATACTATCTAGACTAATTGAACCTTTATCTCATTTGGCTTCTGGTTACTACCATAGCTATTAATAATTTCTAGTTCATGAGACTCCCAGTGCCACTGGGAGTGTCTAAACTTGTGGGCGCTCAGCTCAAGTGAGCATCAAGGAATATGATTTTCAGAAAGCCTGAAAAGTCACTTTCTGAAATACAAGACTTTCCTAAAAAAAAAAAGCAAACCAACAGTGTACCAGAGACATCCAGAAAAAATTTTAAAGGGCTTTTGAACACTGGCCTTCACCTAGACAATGCCACATGTAGTGCATTAATACCTCAAAGGACAGTGTGCTTCATTCAAGGCTAGGTTTGGCAATTAACTGCGTAGAGCTCATGCAACTCACATTTCTTGTACTTCCCAACATTTGTTTGACATTCCTGTTTTTCCTTCTACTCTAAAATGACTGTATTTTTTTTTTTTTTATGACAAGACCTCATCTGGAAGTTTTGGTTAGGTAAAACATACATACTACGAGAGAAAAACAGGGGGGAAAAAAAAAAAGTTATTTTCTTTAAAAAGAAAAGCCAGTGCAAATCAATATGGAAAAATCTAGATTGCCAGATGGGAAACTGCACAAAACTTCCATTCTCTCAGCTAAAACAAATAGTTCCTTGCAGAGTATGTGAGATAATCTCTGGAGGAAGAAGACATCTTCTTCTGTTCTTGAGCACCCCCAGTCGTCACATTACAGAGAGGCAGAGGCAAGAAATAGTGCAAGGTATCCAGCTGCACAATGGAGAATGGGGACAGGGTTAATCTACAGGAGGAGAAAATAACTCTTTCATTCCCATCTTCCTAGGCCAAGCAACAAAGAAATGTAAATATAACATTTGCACTGCAGTATTTCAAAATGCTGTTGGAGCACGGTTTGTTCCTACAGGTAAGTGTGGGCCAAGCTGTGCTGTCAGAGACAGTGATGCAGCTTGTAGCTGAAGCTGATGAGCACAAGGAAACCCAGGCATTTGCAAAGAGGATAACAGATTCTGCCTGTTAGGAAAGGAGCAGCATATTTTCTTTCAAAATTATTATTTCTGACCTATTAGTTGCTGCCTAGATGCATTTCACCAGCTGCAAACCACCTATTTCTTTACACTGAGGCTGCTCATCCTCAGATGCACCCAAACATGATTGTGAGAGGTTCCATGTGCTGACCAGTACCACCTCCCAGCGTGGTGAAGTACAAGCCTATCTGGGTGTCTTGCTGTTTGAACATGCGTTGATTTTTTAGAAAAGGAATTGTCTAATATAGGAAGTGACAATTTCTATACAAGGTGTCTATGAGAGTTGTCACTACCTATCCAAGACATTTTTTACTCAGCAGCTCTGGCCACCAATGCAGTGATGCAATTATGCATGAGTCTGCAGTCAAATTCCACTGTTTTTACTGGAATGATTTGTGTGCTTAGAGATTGGATTGTGTGCTTAATTATATTACTTATCCAGAACTTAACACTTTGAAAGTCTGCATCTTCAATTGATTTTCCCAAAAGGAAAATGCCTCTGAATTTGGATTTTGATGAATGAAGAAAAATACATCTCCTTGGCTATAAAAAGGCAAAACCAGTCCATACTATGCCAGCTGCAAATGCCTCCCCTGCCTCCCTGCTATGACCATCCAAACCTACACACTAACACACTGTACCCTGCCTGAGGCAGTACAACTGCAATTCAAGAACAAGACAGGGCTGGAAACTTTGTAAAACAAGGCATGGAACATTATACAACTAATAA
>VWZY01009915.1:227146-289230 GCA_013399075.1 Chloroceryle aenea | reverse complement strand
AAAAAAAAGAGAGAGAGAGGGAGGAAGCAGATTTTGGAGCATGATATCTCTCTACCACTGTGAGTTGGGCACACACTGGCAATAAACTAGATCCCATGGTGACTCAGCAGTGCTGTCTTCAGTAGCACCCACTGGTATGTTTTCATCGCTGGGGCCTACAAGCCTCCAGACAAAAAAAAACCCAGTTGTTAGTGAAAACACATCTCCACAGCCCTGGAATTGTGCTTGAACTCCTCAGGAGGCATAAGCAGCTCAACAGGTATGGTGTAGCCATCCTACTCTAGAACACAGCAAAAAGAAATTCAGTTGTTCTCTCAGGGGTTAATTTGGGCAACCTGAGGCTGCAGGCACACTACTAATCCAAAGTCTGAAAATCTGCTCTACTCCCCATAGTTAGAGAGGCTTTGCAGCAAGGTTCAGGGACAGTGCACATTTCTTGGATCCTTTTTTTCCCAGCTGCTTGCAGTTCCATTGATTCCCGGGAACATTAGTGTTCCCAAATATGTTTGTGCTTTCAAAACGCCCACCTGTGATAAATTATTGCACTGAATCATGCCCAGTTTGATCCAACCACTGCCAGAGCAACAGGGCCAGAGTGTGTCATCCTTATTCACCATGTACAACAGGCAGTCCCAATAAAAGGCTAAGCTGGCATGAGGAGTTAAGGTGATACTCCTGGATGAGCACAGGGAGTGTGGGTAAGCTGTGGCTCACTGGGGTGAAGATGCCCACGCAGAAAAGAAGCACCATTATTCCAGCATTGTTCTTCATGGAAGCTCAAGCTTCACGCCATAGGGAGATCATACAGCTGTAGCAAGGCTTGACTTTAGCTTACAAAGATCCCATCTTCTGGCAAAAGCCATGGGGATGTTTGAACAAGCCCACAGCCTGGTTGCACTGGCAGCCCCCTACTACTGCAGGACACAGAAGACCTAGGGAGTCCCTCCATCAGGTACATCACTCAAGGCTGTACGAAGAAATGCCAAAGACCAGGACTTTGCAAAAGGACCCTGACCCATCTCTCAAACAAACCTGGACTGGACGCTCCAGGACCACACTGAACAGCTGGGCTTCACGGAGCCCTCCTGATCATTTCAGGTTCTGTCTTGGCAACAGAACAGTAAATCTCTCAGGGGTCCTCATGTGCTCCTGGACATTCACAGAGGACTCCCACTGGCCTTGAGCACTGCCTGTACACAGCATCCAAGGGCACAATATAGTCCTCCACTTTCACCAACCGATACAGAATAAGAATTCCTAGAGTGGCTAAAACACATATCAGTTCAAATATGGGTACTTTCAGACTTCTTCTTTTCTATTCCAAATTATGTGCTTTACCAGCTTCAAAAAAACAGATGGAAAATACATCCCTAAATGTGCACCCTTGTGATCATTCCAAAAGGAAAGCAGCACCAAGTAGCTTAAAATGTTTGCTAGAAAAACTCTTTTCCATATCATGCAAATAGCAGACAAAAATAACTGCTAGGCAATTGATATACATACAAATATTGGTTATTTTAAACAGTAATTTGTTATTGAGGACATCTCACTGATATATTATAATATTCAATTTCCTCTGCATTTGCATGGAAAAGGAGCTGGAGAGCGCATGATCATTCATTTAACTATTACATAAATTCGTCTATGATAAGATCACACGGCTTTCAAGCCAGAGTTCAAACACATGTTTAATGCATGAGAGTATGATGAAGAAACTTGTGAACTCACAGGTCTCGTATCCCAATCTCAAACAGATATGAGCTTGGTGTAAATATGTACAGTATCATGTGCTTTCCAGTAGCACTGTGTCTCCAAGGAGCAGTCTGACATCAGCAAAGGAGACAGGTGGTTCCCTTTCCAACCCAGGAGGGGAGAAAAAAAAAAAAAAAGGAGTTAAGATACTGTGTAAATATAGCAATATTTTTCCCTTGGCGTTTTGCTACGGTTTTCATCCCTTAATGAAACTTCAGTGCATGAACAATTCTCATAACATCTTTGCTACGAATCAGTGAGTGGATGTCACGTCCTAAGCTATTTATAACCCTAAAGGTAGTGGTAAGTGATACTGCTTGGCAGCCTTGGTTGAAAAGTGCTTGAAGATTTTTGCCTTTCAGTTTGCTTCGAAAGGAGTTCCAAGAAGCCACAAAACCCCAGTTTCCTTGCTCTAAATGTATCCCTTTCCTATAGCAGGTCACCATTCCTAATAATGTCTGTAAGAATGACAAACAACAGTCAATCACAGCCACAGTGCAGGTCACAACTGCTTTTAGCTAGCTCAACTTTGTAAACTCGAATGGTGTGAGATACGCTAACCCCTGCACAATCCACAGTTGTTTGATTTTGAATCTCACATTACAGGAATTCACACGTAGGCTAACCTATGTAGAGAATAACCCAATTTGGCCTTTCTTTCCTATCTGTACATAGATACTTTTTTTTTTACACAGTGACAGCCACAGCCTCTTAAACCATTTTCTTTTGTTGCATTTCCTTAGAAACACAAATCTTGTTCCTTGGCAGCAGTTGCTGTAAGTGCTGTACCACATGCCCCAACTAGTTCTCACTCACAGCTTTAATTCACAGTAAGTGGCACGAAAGGAGGTCAGCACTTCTCAGAAACCACTTTCAGTTCTTTGCTGCTTCAGTATCTATTCTATAAAGCCATTCACCCTAACAGAAAGAAAGTTGTTTCTCATATTGCATCCCTTGCTTTTTTATTATTGTCATCTTTATGGAATGGGCTGTAGAATATAAGATGGAATAAAAGAAGATTATTCCTGGAATCACATTCCTGGTATCCTTTTGCAAGATCCTAACATTGTAAGTTAAAAAAAAAAAGAAAAAAGAAAAAAAAAGAAAATTAATACTTTCCCAACAACAAAAAAAATGCCTTTTTTTTTTCTTCCATGTGCAAGGCTTTATATAAATGGCATCTTGCAACTCAGTGTCAATCACTGTGTCTTGCTTTCAGTTCAATTTTCTTGCTTACAGAAAGATTATTTTTTTTATCAACTCGACCAACACATCATGGAGGTTGAAAATCAAACAGCCTTCTTTTTGCCGTGATGCATCATTGGCAAGAGGAATGGCCTTGCTGACAATATTTTGCTGTCACATTTGCCTCTACAGCTTCACTGCCTTCTCTGTGATCAATGAAAACAGATTTTGACCTCATCTATTTCATTTCAGACCATATTCTGCCCTGAGGCATACTAGTACAACCTATCATAGTTATAGTGGCAATTGGGGCAGAATTTGTTCCTTTCCTGACAATTCAATACGTGATTCATGAACCAGAATTGAATCCAACTCTCCCTTCCTAGAGCTCCTCTGGTTCTCTGGCATTAGCATTGGTAAAAAGGCAGCAAAGATGAATTTATGTTGGTCGTATCAGCAGAACTGCCTGGGTAGTCAATAATCAGACTGCTCAGCAAGATGCTACCAGATCAAAAGTTAGTTACTGTATTTTATTTACACAGCTTATTCTGTAGTCTGTTTTCTTTCTTCACTTATCCCTCTGTTGTTGAATTAATGGGATCATAAGACCTGGAAAAACACCTCCTACTCTTGAACATTTCTAATTGGCTTAATAAAGTAAACAGAAAAGAAAGATAATCCTCTCCACAACCACCGCCTTAAAAAACACAAACCCATACCACTAGACATGGAATACTTGGTGTATTCACAGGGTGTGCAGTTGCCGGCAATAACTGGATGATCAAGTTTCCTATTAATCCCCAAGACAATGGACCACTTTTGAAAATACAGGCTCAATTTATATTCACACATCCTTCTATGAGGCAACGCCTGCACGCATTCTTTCATACAACTTGCTGCACAGCAGAAGTAAGCACACTTCAGCACACAAGGTACAAAATGCACACATACAAATGCCACCTGAGATGTGCAGCACTCCACTGATCAACGAATGTCGTGGGGCACACTCTACTGAGACCTTCAGTAGTGAGGAGGTGAGTCTGTTTGAGACCACCCAGGGAGCTTTGGCACTTCAGAGCCCACACCAGGAGCTCATGTTTGGAACTCTGCAGATCCCCACAATGTCTCACTCGAGATGACAAGCATTGCACACATATATTGTATTGTGATTCTCTGCAGGACTGATATCCCAAGCAGAGGCAAGGTTGACATCACTTTGAAAAACACATCCAAGACATCTAAGGAACTGCACACAGGAGACTAATCTACACTAGATTTGGCATATGATAAAAATAAACTCCTTAATATAACAAAAGCACTAATCAACATATTGCATGGTAGGTCTGCAAAGTGCCAATTATTTGATGAAGGGGAGTAACACTAGATGGTTCCACTTCCCTCAGGTATTTAACTATTTACATCAGTGGTAGTTAAGGAAAACAATGCCTACAGAACCACACATGAAAACACAACACAAAGGAGCTGAGCGAAGATTTGAGTTCAGATTTGAAGGTAAGAGGAGAAAACACTATTCAATAATAAAACGACACGACCGTTCAGAGGCTCTGAATCCTGCTGCGTATTGCTACTGTATTGTTTATGAGAAAACTTTTTTTAAGAAAATTATTTAAGTTTCCCGCAACATTTAAGAAAAATGCATTCAAAGAAAAACACAGAGCCTGATCCTGCCCTTCTGCAACCCCATCAACAACAGCCTTACCACAAATTCCAGAGAAGCAGAATTTATCCTTTCCTGTGGACAATGCTCTGTGCCTTTAATTCAGTAACATCCTATTCACCAACTAGATCAGTGAGATTAGCTGGGGTTTCAAGTATTACTCATGCCAAGCAAAGGGTCTACAAACACCCTCACTCTGTATTACCAGACCAAAGAAGATAGGAATAATTTGGGGAACATTCCCAAAAGCCCAGAGAGAAACTGAGTATTTTATGGGGGATTTTACCTGAAGTGGGAAACCTTCCCAGATTTGAAAATCTTCCTTGTAATGAAATAAATACAAGAACTCCCTTTTCTTCATTTCTTTTGTAGGTTGCATGACCTAAAAAAGGATTTGCAAACAAGCCTGGAGAGGAGAGAGAGATCATTTGTTTATTGGATTTTTGTTTATTTTCTGCAGCTATTTCAGAGAGTTTCTCAGAATTTTCAAAGACCTACAAATCTTACAAAGTCCATCTTTTCCAAGTGCAATGTGTTTAGTTTCAAGTTCTTTTATTTCATACTATATTTATTACACTTATTAGAAACTGTCTGGATGCTCCCACAGTGCTTTAAACAAGACTTCAAATATCCCCTGGATCACTATCAGCAAAAAGCTTCTCCTCCTAAAAAGGAGTAAAAGCCGGTGTGACATTTTGATCCACTATTTGCTCTTTTGTAAAACTGCAAGAAAACTTCTGCCTGAAGGGCCGAGCTCTGCTCCTTCAGCAGCAGACCAGAGGTCTACGAGCTGCACCGGCGTTGTGCTTGGAGGTAGCGCGCGGAAGGGACAGCCCTGCCAGAAGTGCTGATTCACTGCAGCGACCCAAGAGGTTGCTTAGTAGCTGAGCTGGGGAGGAGAGAGGTGGCACAGAGAGGGGGGCATCTGGATGAGTGCAAATAAATAAATGGGAGGCAATGCCAAAGTTCTTGAAGAGACTGGCTCCCTGAGATCCCTGCTGAATGCGTGTCAGTTCGTTTAGTGGAAACAAAACCTGCTAATACAGCTCTAGCCATAGAGAGAAAAAAATATACTTGCAAATTCACAAAAGGCATGTAAATCAGAACTGCTGCTCTATTTTACAAGAAAATTTCTCCATTAATTAATTTCATGACTTAGAGCAAATGTGCATGGTTGGAAACAGGGGACCCTGCTGATACCAATCTCACAACATAGGATACTTTTGTTTTTCTCTCTGAGAAATATAGCAGATGTACTCCCTGGCTCAAATCCAGGTGCAGACTAGGTGCTTTTGTGGCTAAAGCACTGCACTTCTTCTTTTTCTGGTTTGGAGCTGCAACATATCACATGAAAAAAAAAGGGATTTTAAAATCCTAATTCTCAGAGCTGTCACATTTATAATTAGAATGATCTGATACGGCTGGCATTACCATGAGGTAGGAACATATCACAGAGGGCCAAGCAGACAAACTAAACTATTTCTCACCCTTAAAAAAGGGATTCTTCCAAGTAGAAATGTCAGTAGAGTCACAAGGGCTCTAGGCAAAAGTAGCACCTCCTCATCCTCATACCTGCTCTTTCAAAGTCCTGCGCTGCTGCCTAACTTAGCCCAGCAGACCACACCACCCACTGAAGCCCTGACAACAGCCTTGGCTGCTGATGCTAAACCCAGATCCTCCCCCTCATAGAAAACTACTTTTCCGGTTGTTATGAAGCTACCTGTAACACCCCTAAATTATACATAAAGACAACATCTCTGTTGACATTACACATAAAAAGACATGCCCCCACACTGAAAAAATGAGGTTGGATAAAACACTATTGTGGTTTTGCTGGGACAGAATCACAGGCCAGCCGTGGTCTGCAGGCTATTAGGAGTTTAGAGTCAGCCAGGGCAGATGAGTTGGCTCCTGGATGTATCCCATCCCATAAACTTCACACTCATTATAAAGGGGGAAGACTGTTCAGGATGGAGGCTTCTCCTGATACTGCTCCTTCTTTTCCTTCTCCTTCTGCTTTTCCCCCTCCCTGGAGATGCTTGCATACCATTCTCCTCCTGAGGATGGCTTTCCTGTTTATTGTGACTGTTGGGACACTTGCTATGCTGAGTCTAACTTTGTATACTTTGACACTGGTATTAGTTTTGCTGTTTTGTTAAATCTCTTTTCATTTCAACCTGCGGATGTCTTCTCTCTTTGCCCAAATCCCTGCTCAGATGAGGAAGGGTCAGTGAGTGACAGAACCACTGCTATGGTGTAGCCCCCAGTATGGGCCAAATATAGCCAAAGACTTTGTCACAGATTCACTAAAAGCAGAGCTAGTTGCAAGCGTAACCTTTTTATGTGCTGATTATTTTCTAGGTTTTCTACCCCCATAATGGAGAAGGAGAAGAAGGAAGGGAAGAAAAGGAGGATACACTACTGTAGCTACTGAATCAGCACCCAAACTAGCAGCAGGCAAAATGAAAATGGTTGTAAGAAAACACAGGACTGGCATGTTTACTAAAACCACAAAAGACAGCCTGGAAGACAAGACAAAATCCGAATGCTGATACTAACTCCCCCACCCCCACAAGAGGATTTATGATGCCAGATTTTGGCTGTCTCTTAATACCCACACCTGGCTAAATACAAATTAAATTAATTTTACAGCTGTAATCTTTCCACGTGTTGCACATGGTGATTTGCTGAAAGAAACCCTATCATGAGGTGTCAAAAAGCAACATAAAACATAACATGCAATATTTTTTGAGAGGCATCAACCGTAATTATATGAAACCTAACAAAGCTGCTCCAGGGAGAGGTGGATGGAATTTCACAGTGGAGTGCCTGGGCCCTCGTGCAGAAGGCAAGGCCTGATCCGAGCAAGTACAGTGGGAAGGCCACAGAGGCTCAGACATATCAAATAATAATAGTAATATGTCTCTTCCTTCTGACAACTGGTCACTGAAAAAATTGTGAAAGCAGCATGGAGATGAAAATGCTATGGTCATGGATTAAGCTAGAGCTTCCTAGATGACCTGAAATGACAACTGTGATCCCTTATCCCTCTTACTTCCACATGACAACCCTCATCCTTCTTCTGTCCTAAACCAAATCACTGGTCTTGAAAGTTTTACTAGCACAGTATGGCCAGTCCTCATTCCAACATACATAGTTTTTCTTGAAAATCATCAGAAACTGTATCCATAACATAGAACTGGTATTAATTCGCAGCAGTGCCTAGCTCTGTGTCAGTGCTCTGCAACAAGAAGAGCTGATGACCCTCCTCCAATAAAAAAGGAAATTTTTCAGAAGATCATGTCTGAGAAACAAGGTCTGATACTTATTTCAGAGTTAGGACAGCAGTAGTTCACCTGCTCACTATCATTACCCTCCTTACCCCATGCCCAGAAACTGGCAAAGTTACCTGTTTTAATGCTTAGGAGAATGAAGAATGGTGCTGTCTTTTAGTCTCTGTACTACACCTATAAAAATACATCTCCTGGAAAGTAACATTTTCCCTGCTGCTTTCTGCTGCGGGGGTCATACCATTAATGCATTTGGCTCATCTGCCTGGAGCCAGGCATGACAACAACAGGATGGGAGACCTCCACACTGGTCACAGTTGTGCTAAAAAAGCATCAGGTTCTTTACAACACAAAACACACAACTTCATAAAGTGGGTCATGATGAAGAAAAATCTCTTTTCTTGGTATGAAAAGGGCAATTTACTTTCCAGTATTTTACCTGGCCCCATATTATCACAAGCATGATGAATTAATGGCTATAATGACATCATAGCATCAAAAAGTCCCAATTTTTTAGATTTTGCACTTCCTTGAAACTACTGGGTTGTACACTGGTATTAACATTCTGAAAGATAGTGCTCCTTTGAAAGAAAACTCTTCAGAAGGTTTTTTATTTTTCCTTTTTTTTGGGGGGGGGGGGGGGTTTGAGGTTTTTTGGTTTGTTTGTTTGTTTTTCTTTTGCTTTCGTTTTCGGTATTAACACTTGGGCTTGCACCCAATATTAATTCCTCCCATATTTCTCAGCTCTTGTGCAGAAAACACAGCACAGTCCTACAGCTGCAGCATTTTGAAGTCTGCACAACATGCTGTACATACCATTGCTTGACATTTTATTGACAACAAAGGCCCGCAGCATGGCAGCATTTTTAGAGCTGGGATTAACATAATGAACTCCATCTCCATGGGTTTTTCATGGCATTTCTTTACATTTCATTTAAATTTCTTTATAAACAGAAACAAACATTTTTTCTGCTCTTCTAGGATGCAGTCCTCTCTGAAATAATATGATTGTACAGTCCTAAAGGAGAGAAAAGCCTGTAAGTAAAGGAGCACATTTATACTTGGAAGAAGGATGTAACTGCTGAGGAACTAGGAAATAAAAGATCTTGTCACTGCTACAAGGCAAGAAGAGACCAAGTGTGGGGCCTGCACTAGTGTGACATTATAGCTGATAACATGACCTCCATCATGAGATAGTAACATAAAGACCGCTGAGCCTTCTACATGGGATCATCTACTACCCAGGGACAGACTGAAACTGTCCATTTGCAGCAACGCAAAATATCAAATGGTTTGAAAACTCCTAAAAATACATGAAAAAAATCCAGCAGATATTGCTTATCTCAGTCCCAAGTAAACAGTCCTTGTGCATGGGTAGCACCCACAAACACAGCCACTGATCCCAGCCTAGGTTTGCCAGACATCCATCCCACATTTGCAGGATGGGCCTTATAGCAGCAAAGAGAGTAGCACTTGGAGCAGGAATCAGCAATTTGTCTGCAATGCTCTGAACTTCCCTTCTTAAAGCTTCAAGGAAACCCTTCAATGAAAAAGTCCTTGGCAGAGTTTCCATTTGTTCTTGGCTGGACTCACTAGTCAAGTCTGAAGAACACAGAGCCCTGCTTATTTTTTTTTTTTTTCCTGGTACCTGAGTAAAACTCTACAATATTCATGGTTCTTACTCAAAGAAATGAAGCAATCATGCAGCCATCAGTCCAGCCCAAATGTAGTTATGAATTACAGTTTCTGCTTTTTGTGAATTTTCTCTCTTTCCTTCTGGTCTATCCCTTTCTGAAGTCCTGCATCCCAGTCTGCCTTTTTGTAACTTTCAACATTCACTTAAAAAACTATCCAGGTACATACACGAGTTGATAGAAGAAAATGACAATTTGATATGACCTGAAACAATGATGTAGTTAAATTAATATCACAAAGTTGCCTTAGTAAGAGATCAAAGAGAAAACCGAGCAGTAAAAAAATCACAGTGGCCACCAGCTGCAGCAATAACCTGTCTGCAACTGAACCGCTAGCTTTAAGTTAACACATTATATGCACTCAGAAATTAACGATCAAACTCAAAATGACAACTGCTTAGAAAAATGGGGAAAAGTAAGTCACTGTGGAAGTAGGAGGTATTCAGCACCTTTCCTAGAAGTCCTGGCAACTTGAATCGTAAGTCACTTTCTCTGGGAAGCTTTGAGGTCCTTTCTAAAAACCAAATGCATTTGTAGCCCATATCCAATCTACCTACCCTGGTTCACAACCTTTGCTTAAGGAAGACAAGTAATCCACATTGTGGAAGTAGTCTGCGCTCATTCTCCTGACAGACTTCTCAGTGACCTGAACCCACAGTTACGTAAGAGTGGGAAGCATGGACAATTCATTCTTAATGCTAGCTCAGTCCTGGCCTCTCCTGGGCACTGGCTGAAAATAATACTAAACCATGCTGAATCATTTACAGTAGCTGTATGATGTGGATTATCATTCAGAGAGGACTGACCTGACCCAATCACACTCGTTTCATGCAGCAACGCAGAGCAGCCTCCAAACAGTCTAACAAACACCACCCCTGTTGAGACCACCACAAATCACGCATTCTTGTAGGAGGCTCACATATAGAATAACGTTGTTTAAAATTTCTCCTTTTATTAAACCTTCAGTAATTGCCATGTCCTTGCCTCTTCTATCAGCATAGGCAGTGCTTTAAAAAATATAATCTGCTCAGACACGTGCAGTTTTTTATTTCAAGCAGCTTCCACACTCTTATTTTCAGGAGGATGCTAGCCATTATGAGAAAATATTTTGTTAATTAATGCTTCAAGCAGTTGCACAGATTTCTAATGCCTTTGCTAAAATAATGGTCTTCTATTCTGTTCCTTCCTCCAGACAGAGATTCTGGTCACAAGGCGTGGGAACAATTTGCCTCCTCAGGGACACATGAGATCCTGTGCCACAGCACAATGCAAAAATGTGAGCTTCTCAGTCACACAGGACCTGGTCATATGGCTGCCCACTGAATTCCTTCTCTTTCCACCATCATAAAAGGGAGTACAAGATGCTGTTGCCATTTATATTCCACTGATTACACAAGCTATTTTCATGGCAGGACTCTGCTGCTGCATTCCATCTCGCAGGCTGAACAGATTGAGCTCTTTTAGTGGATTCTGTTAAAATGGATGTTGGTTCCAGTAGGACAAATTCGTCAGGTAGGGAGCTTTTCCAATGAGTCATTTTAAGGTAATCTTTGTACACATTCTTTTCAAATAGCTTGACCTCTTTTAATGATAAAAGAGCATAAAAACAATAGTGGCTGTGAGTTGAGAAGAAATGTTTAAAAAGATGTTTTTGTTATATGTTAACCCTGAAAATAATGCTTTCTGTGTGTATTCTTATTCTAAGTGATTTCTTTCTACAGATGTTCTTTTAAACTAAGTGAAACAAACGTTTTAATTGTGGGACACTTTCATTTTTACTCACAAACTGTCATTATCAATCATTTATGTTTTCTAGTGAACTCCACTAAAAAAAGGAGAATATAAAAATACATCTTTTAAAAGGAATCAATTTACTGCACATCAATCCCTGCAGGCCATGTGCTCATAAGTCAATACTTTAAAAGGAAAACATCTGATAAAGGTAATACACCTGTTAAAGAAGCATAAAATTCAAAACCCAATGGTAAAATACAGAGATTATGAAGCCCCTTAAAGGAGCCATCAAAGTAAACTATTACACGGATACATCTGCTTCGCACCAGCACCCGTTCCATCAGTACCACTCACAATAAAGGATCATTAAGACAAACATTTCATAGACCCTCTGCAGAAAACAGTTTTTTTCCAAATGTAATTCAGTTCAGGAGAAGAAGAAAGTAATGGTTTAGCCTTCCATGTACTTTCTAATGAAGGATCTTCAAGCACTGCAAAACATTAATGATCTGAGCTCATCACAGTTCTGTGTTATCAGTCATGTTTTATGGATGAAGCAACTACAATACACGTAAGCAGGGTTAACTGGCCATACACCTGAGCATATTGAGGGTTCAGCTCAAGTACTGACCAAAGCTTGCAGAAAACTAGTACTATTGCTGTTACTATGGCTGTGACTATTACACAGTTCAATCAGTTGTTACATTTCCTAGTTGTCTCCTAACCTGGTGGCTCTGCCTTTCAAAGTTCTGCTGGAGAGGGAAGCAATGCCCCATGCCACTATGGACATCCTTTTGCTTTTGCAGTTTCCTCCATCCTGAAGCAATACAAATCCCCCATGGATGCTCTCTGACAACATACTCACTTGTGCATGTGCTGTTGGGAGAACCAAGGTTTTTCTGTTCCTCTTACTTTCCTTCTTTTGTTTTGTTTTGTTTTTTTTTTTTTTAAATTTAAACAAAGACTGTTCAGGGCGCCATCTAAGAGATTTTTGAACCCCTTTCCAAAAGCTTTTGCCACCTTCCATGTCTCACTTGTAGTAAGTTTCAACATGTTTTGCAGTCCTTAATCCTTGTGATCACTGGATTTGGCCCAGTTTAAAATGGAGGGAAGGGTCGGTACCAGAGTTTCCAGACAAGGAATTTAAATTTTTCATACCTTTGACATTATGGAAGGAGGGAGAGAGGGACGCGGTGACCCCAGCCCCCTCAGCCTGCCCGAGGCCGTAGCCCTGGGGGGACAACATACCACACCTCACCAGAAGCCCAAGCTTCTTCAGCCGGTATCCTCACACATGGCATTTAACACACCTCTCAAAGTGGTTTAACAGTCAGGGACACAGTCACGCTTTATATAATGCTGCATTTTTGGCATTGTTTTCCAAATGCCCTACGCAGGTGTCAGCTTGTTTAAAGGGTACGATATGTGTGCCTGCCTCGCCTTCCCTGTCAGTGTGCGAATCGTTACCCCTCAGAAAGTATCGCCTTGGTGCTGCTGACATTTATGTAGAACAGTGAGGTCTATTTTGCCAGCTATGACTTCAGTGCCATTCTCAATAACTTTAAAGATCAACCATAACAAAACAAAAAGGCTTCTGAATTTTATTGGCACGTGCTGCCACAAGAAATACAGAATATGGGCACCTGTCACAACTGATCCTTTTTTTTAAAAGAAAAAAAAAGAAGAAAAAAATTGAACGAAATAAAAAAAAAGCAATCATAGCCTGCAGAACTGCTCTGAACTGTAAGACCACATTAAAGCAGAGGAATTATTAAAAAATAAGTCTTGTCTGAAATATGGCTCCTAAGGTAAGCTTGGTGCCAAGAGCCCTCCTGGGCAGGGCAGGGCAGGGCACCTGCTGCGGGAGACAGAGCTGTCCTGGAAAGAAGGGGTTAATATCAGCCGCGTGTTATACTCAGCGATGCCTTAAATAATCATCACATGGCTCCTGTAATCTGTTCCATGCTGTCAGCACTGGGTTAGTCATAATAATATCAGATAAGAGCTGTTCAAAGTGACATACTAACCAACATGAGAGCCACATGACTTTCTGGCTACATGGCTGCCCTTCACCTGAACTTTGGCTTAGATAGTTTTACACCAGCAGCACAAGGTGCCCTGCCATTCCAGGTAGCTTNACCCTCCTGCTACCCCTGCAGCTTGTCCTCGGCAGAGGGGAGGTTCGCCTGCCAGCGTGCCCTCCATTTTCTATAAGCTGGCTCCAGAGTGAGGGAAGCACTCCTGGTCGGGAGCACAAGGGGTGACTTTTCCTTTTTTGAGCAGTGCTTCCTGCCTTTCCCCTGGCTCTAGCACTGCCAGGGGGTGTGAGCTGTCCTGGGCCAAACAGAGGAGCTGAGAGGCAGGGGAGAGGCAAGGCAGGAGGAGGTACCCTGGCTGAGGAGCAAGATGGGGGTGCAAGGGCAGGAGAGAGATATATGGTGGGGGGCAGGTGCCATGAAGAAAGGCAGCAAGGCTGAAAGGATATGCAGCAGGAAGGGCAGAAACAACAAACATGTAAGAAAAGTCAAGCACCCCAGCTACAAATGCCTAGGTTATTCTGAGCACACTCACAAGGTTCCCATTGGCCAGCCCCAGAGGTAGGGAATAACCTCCTCTGTACCTTACGAACCACAACTCGTACCCACCACTTAAGAGGCCAGACCAACTCAGGGAGTGTTAATGTGATCTTCCCATATAGCTGTATGCTGGTTTATACTTGTTTTATTTTCTGGGGGTGAGGGAGCCTCCTTTTTTGTTCGTGGTGTAAAGTTTCCTTGGCATTCCAGGATGATAAATAAATACAAATAATTAATAACACCAAGCCAAATCCATCAGCGAGCTATGAGCTGCTGCTGAGCAAAACAGGGAAATGGTATAAATACCATGTTTAAACAAGAGGTGAAGGGAAATCTGTTGCAGAGCTAGAAGAGATGTGAAGACATCTTTCTTGACAAGTATCATGTTATCCTGCCAGAGCTCCTGTGGTACAACACTGCTCACATCCTACAACTCCACTCTTGAGCTCTACTAGGGGGCACCTCAGCAGTACGGCAAAGCTCCGGCAGCTGCCCACCTGGCCAGGCAGCGCAGAGCAGCTCTCTGGACAAGGCAGTGGGAACTGTCTCCTTCTCTTCACTGCACAGGGAACCAAAACCAATCATACTGCTCAAATTAAGTAGGATAGATCTAGGACTGTAAATTTGTTTCCTAAAATTGGTAGCCCCAGTTCCTATATTGTTCTTGTGAAGAACTACCTCTAGGATGTAGTCCAAGTATTGTAGGGAGACTACCTGTTGTCATCTCAGGAAACAACACCCTTTTTTCCTACCTAACAACAGCCTAAGTGTGTTTTCTACTGACACATGTAAAAAACTATGTTACACAACACAGCTGGAAACAGCTCCCTGCTTTTTTAAGACCTCTAACCTTAGGCAGGGCTCTGAGATGCATGCACATCTGCTTCCATGAGACGTGGAAGATATGTTAGCCCTCTTCTCTTACTAGCTGTGCAGAATTTTGTTCCAAACAAAATTATTCCATTTATTATTCATTATTATTTAATGGGACCAAAGAATGCAATGTATGTAACCAAGAAATATGCCAAGTAATGTTCCCTCCTTTAATGGCTAGATCAAAGGGAAGTTTATGAGGCTGGTTCTGGCTCAGTCAGTAGTGGCATTTGCCCCAGATCCTCTGCAGTATACCTTACTCAAGCACACTGCTTTAAAATCTTTCAAACCAGGGACCAAAAGGTGTGTGAGGCATCTTCAGTTCACTTGCCTTCATGAGCCTTTTTTCTCTTTCCAAATAAATGTTTTTGGAAGATGTTTCTTTAAGCTAACTTGCAGTAAGTGCTTAACATAGCATCTCGGGTACTCAGAAAGCCAACAGTCCTTGGAGAACACTGTTCCTTCTCTCGCTGCAAATGCATGCAGTGGGTGATGGAAAGGCTCTTAAGACCTGCCAGAAAAGGGACAATTTAATGATTTTTTTCCTTTCTCCTTTAGTCACCAGCTGCTTTACCAACAAACAGATATCTCCCCTCTCCCCACCCCCGCCTTGCCCCTGTAAGATTTGTAAATGTCTCTGGAAAAGTTGTAAAACTAGCTCTAGCAGGATAGGCATTCACACTAATGCCGAAGACTCTCAACTGTGATAATTTAGCAGATCATTAATCCCACTCTCTAAAGGAGGCTGTAAAGCAGAACTAAATATGCAAATCCTCTTGTGCTTTAAACTTACATCTGTCTGTCTGTCCATCCAACTATCTATTGTAGCAGAATTCTCCTAAGATCACGCTGTATTCTAATCCATTAATATAGCTCAACTGGAGCATACAAGATTAAATAAAAATAATAATAATAAAAAAGATTTAAAAATAACATGGAGGCCTCAGTACAGTGAGCAATCTTTCAGACTTCATGATCTCCACCAGGTTTGTAGAAAGGGGGTATGCACAGCACTCGGGGTTAGTAAATTAGCCTTTTATCACCACCCACTGACATTCAAGCATCGATTACTGTAAGGCACAAGTGCAAATGAGGTGGGTGGCCTCTTTCTAGTCCACTTCACTGCACTGCAACACAATCTGGCATGACCTCCAATTCCTATTCAGGACAGCGAACACCGTGGTATCAGGGGGTTTGGGTATTCTGGCCTGGCTGCAGGTGGTATGCTTGCGCAGTAACTACCCCCACAGTGCCTGGGGACAGACATTTTGCTCACATGAGCAATAAGTTCTCTTAATCAAACATAACTAGGTGTATGATTTACCATTTGCAGCTATTCTAGCATGGAACTATTCCTGCTTTAACTTAGATCCTTTTAGGTTTCTCTTCTGGCTTTAAATCAGAATCCTAAATGAACATTTAAAAATGTAATGATCTTTGCTCCTTAAAAATTGCAGTATCAACGTCTGTGGGGCACCTTCACAGAAAACACTGCAGTGATTTTTTTAAGATGCGGTACAAATGAAAGAGTGCTAACAAATGTGAAGTAACACTGTGGGTGGAAACTCAACAAGCAATCCTGGACCCTACAATACATACACGAAGTCCACATAGAAGGAATGTCCCCCACCTCCTGAGCAGCTCCACAGAGGAAAATACAATAAAAAGAATATGCAAAGCTCACAGAACCTAAGCCAATGGAAAATACCAGTTTCTGCTTGAACCACAGGAGCTCTGGAAGGCAAGAGATGCCTTATTTCTGTTCAGGGGAAAAAGGGGCACTGTGCAGATGGGGAAGACCCAGCTTCAGCAGTTTGTGTCAGGGAATAACAGATTTATTCTTGGTTGGAAAACCCTGCGGGGAGTTTCAGCAATCTTAAGGCTGGAACTAACACTATCTCTCCAGCAGCCACAGGACTCCGCTCCTGTCTGGAAGTGCAGCTGATGCTCCCATATGGGATTTAGCTGCTGGCAGAGAAACTCTCTGATTTGCTAGAGAAATCTCCACTTTCCTCCCTCAGTCACTTCAGTGTACTGTGAGGAGAGCTACTCATCTAGGGAGACCTAATGGGCTATGTCTGCCTCTTACACCTTTAAAACCTTCCTATTCCCTCAATGAAAAGCTCATGCCCAGAATATTCTTCCAAAAGGCTTGTGGTCTAAGGGACTACTTGGGTTTACAGAAGGTTTCTTTCTAAGGGCCACTTCCTATTGTTCCAGTAGAAACTGCCATGGTCCTATATGGAGCTCACCCATGGACTTTACACATAAGAATCCCACAGGATGATGGCTGGTATCTGTGGATATAGACAATGTCTTGAACACAGCAGAAATGACCTACGCATGTCACGGAGCAGTTGTGTGCACCTGTAGGCACAGGACAATTTGTGTATTTTCTTGTATATACTCAGAAATCTGCAAGCACTCCAGAAAGGAAGCAACATCATCTGAAGTGTCATCTAGACTTCTTTCTTCTCTCCATCCTACTACGGGCAATTTCATCTTCTCACTGTCCACGCCAAGATACCCTGGGCCCAGCTCAGCTATTTGGTCCAGACCAGGAGCACAATCTGCTGTGCTCACTGGATGGTCCAGTGACAACTAGGTGATGGGAGTAAAGCAATACTGGAATCATTTCATGTGAGACATATGAGACAACACAAGCTTTACAGTGGCCTATGAAGGTACAGAAATGTGGATAGCTATTGTTTCTGCTACTGAAACCACAGCTGAAAGTAATACGTAAGTATGGCCCTTTGGCATATTGACACTTGCATCTAGTGCAGGGGGACTTGGTTTTTGGTGGAGGTGTTTGATGGGAGAGCAAGAGGAAAAAATGCATGTATACATTTATACATATCTATAAACACACACAAGAGATGCAGCTAGATGCACAAATAAGAAAAGGAACAGTAGAAGCAAGGACTATAATTAGTTTTGAAATATTTTCATGTCAAGATAGAGCATAACAGTATTTGTTTACTACTTTGTACCTCAAACACTTCAAATGCAAGAAGGTGGGGGAGAGAGAAATTGGGGGGGGAGAAAAGGAAATCTGATACTTAACTATGCATATCTTTTATTCTGCCAACTGAATTGGCAATATAAATTAAACCTAAGTTTCCTAAATATTATTATAGTTTCCCATGTGTCTGGGTCTATTCCAATATGAAACAGCTCAGAAATTAAAAATAGGAACAACAGGGACTTAAAAAAATTAAACCCTCACTCACAATGCATACAGACACATTAAGCTATTTATTTTTATGATACGTGTCAACTCTACATCTAGAGATTATCACAAATACTCTGAATATGTCCCATGCTCTATTACATGTACTGGCTATTCAAAAGAATGAGAGCTGTCTAACCAGACACCATTATAACCACAAGAAATTATAGGGCTTTTTTTTTTTTCCCTTTCTGCAATAGTTTAACGTGATTTTAATTATATATGAAGAAAAATTTGAATAATTAGCTTTATAAAAAGCTGCCGTTTGTTTCAGTAATTGTTTAGCTCCTCTCCCCAGCAAATGAATCACATCCATCCAAATTTCAGGCTGACTACAATGAGCTGCTCAAGAATACAATGCAACCTATTCTGAAAGCATCTTCCCATTGCTGGAGACAAGGAGTTTACAAAGGGAATGGCAGAAGTAGCCATGCAGTCTTACTCTGTCTGCTCTCTACAGGATCATCCCAAATTCAGCTTCTTGCCACTTGTAAGCCACAAGCATTTTTTTCAAGGAGGCATTTTACAGGCTACTACAACATACTGGAGAACCCTCCATGCATTATGGCCGAAAGCAAAGTATAACAGCTAATAATTCTGCTCTTACAACACCAGCATAAAATGTACCCCTGCAAAGGGAAAGATTAGCATTAATTGCCTGTTGTCAAATTCATCATTTCCCCCAATTTATTAGAAGTTTTGTGCATTGCAGCACCACCAGAATAAGTTTGTGAGTACTGCAGTACACCGATCTTTATTCTCCCTTTGGCAAATTAATGCAGATATTTTGCTTTATGATAATTCCTAATTAGTAAGTGGTTTGTGAAAAAGTCCCACTCATCTGGAACTCTGGTACTACTATTATTCACTTGAAATTCAATTCTTAAGGTTTGTTGTTTTTTTTTTTTTTAAAAAAGGGTAAAAAAGAAGAAAAAAAATTTCAAAAAAATGTATCTCTGTCTTTACCACATCCCATTTATTGCAAGAATACTTAATATTACCAAATTGGTCCCGCTGGGGGTCTAAATGTATACACATATAAAAACACATGCTGAAAATCATAATTCTATCATAATCACTTCTCATTTTGGGTCGTTGGTTTTAGGGTTTTTGCGGGGACAGGAAGGTGTTAATTCAAAAAGGAGGCTTCCTCACTGAAGATTTTCAGTAAGATTTGCAGTTTTTACATAAACAGTTTACATTTGGAGTGCAAGCTTATTCATGCACAAATAACCCTTTATATGCAAAATTCTTAGGTGTAAAGCTAGAGAGTTAAATAAACTCCTGCACTACAAGTTCACTTCAGGTAATCTGTACAATTTTCTGCATAAAAGACCAGCAGGTCAGCCTGAAAACCACTTGTGAATGATTTAAAATACAGGAAAAACAATACAAGCCTGCACATCAAAGTCCAGGGTTCTATTTTCAAAATGTACATGGTGTAGGTGACTCAGGTGCACAGTGTGTTCTTACATCTTCCAGGTTTTTTGAACAGTGGTAAGGACAGGCAATTTTAACTCATTCCGAGTCTGTAACTTTAGTACTAAAGTGAATTAAAAATTGCGAGGCAGACTTCACAGTCAGCAAAAGCTTCCCACGTAGTGCACTCCAGTGAGCAGGAAAGAAAGGTATGCGCAGGGGAACGACAACCAAGAAGAAGCTTAACCTGATTTCCTAGTTTGTATTTCCAGCCCTGCTGACGCACTCCCAAGAAGGTCGCTCGCATGCGATCTGCTGAGGTGTCGCTGCAGGGACCTCGGCGCAGGCAGCGCTCCGCCGTCCAGCTCCCGCACCCTTCCGCCTGGGAGGGAGCATCTCAATCCCCTGGCCATCAACTGAGTCCACAAAGCACGACTGAAACAAGAGTGTCCTGCCGCGACTCTTCAGAGGCACTTTGCAGTCACGTTTTAAAATAGGCTGGTTTTCCACAAGAGAGAAGGAGGAGAGGGAACAGTATTGTCTTTCTTTAAAAGGGCAGTACATTAGTGACAATATTTTTTTTTGTTAGATCTCGGTTTGTCTAGTTGGGGAATTTATGGACTTTTAAAAATAGATTTTGCCAAACTATTGTGTGGGCAACTGCTGACTTGCAGTCTGCAAGATATCTTTCCGTCAGCCTCGGGAAGATTAAAGCAGGTTCTATTTTCATCACGAGGGAGCTAAGGATGTAGGCACAAAGGAGAAATTCACTTTTTGTCCACATCAAGCTGAGCCTCTTGCCAGACGATGCAGTGTTCGCTGCAACAATTGCCAACATAATGTGTTACCTTCTATAGCCCCTTCAGGTTGAAGAATAGCCTTGTACTGCTAGACGTAGAGAGCACGAGTATTTCCCAGTCCCTGGGTCTCTAGTTTAATGCTATGACAGTTTCTTTCCTAATTTTGCATGCCAAAAAGCTGACAGAAAAATTACATTGGTGTATAAAGGAGCAAAATCTCCCTGCATCACACACATGTGAGGAAGAAAATAGAGATGAAAATAAAACATCCTCTGAAAGATTACAGCATTATTTATTCTGGTATCTTCTTTTAAGTCCTGATTCTAATCTCAGCAGCATGATGCTCAGAGAGAAAAGCAAGTCACAGCCTGGTATCTATCCCTCTAAGATGGAAGAGGGGAGAAGGAGCCCTGCCAGCATATCTGTACAAGACAAACCTTGCACTAAATAGGGCTACAGGGACTCAAGAATGGAAACGATCTTCCCAGTCGTCAAATCCTGGTCCTTGGTGTCACAAGGCTACAGTGTGGTGCAGTTCCTCTTGGAAAGAAATCACCAGCCTCTGTAAGGGATCTCCCTGCTACCCTCAGCAGCAGGCTCTTCAAGAACCTCATCCTGTTCATTATCTGAACTTCTTCTTTTAATTTTCAGCCTACCTTTACTCATGGCTAGTTTATACCCATTTATTCTTGTGGCAGCATTGTCTTGTAGGTTGAACAGTCCTTTCCTTCTCTGATGTTTATCCCTCTGAAGTATTTATGGTAAGCAATCAGATCCTCTCTCTGCTTTTGTTTTGCTAGGCTGCCCAAGCCAAGCTCTTTATGTCTCCTCTCACAACACAGGCTCTCCATTCCTCTGATCCTCTCTGTACCCATTCTAAATTGAGTTTATCATTTGCGCACACAGATAACCTGAATTGTACACAGCATTTTTGATGGGGTCACATCACTAAATATGCCATGGAAATAGCAGAAGCAGGAGAGATATGGGACATAATCTATAGGATGCTCCTGTGTTCTGGTTTGAATTAGAACAGAATGAATACTGTTTGGTGATTTTACTTTTCAGCTCAGTCTCTTCTAGGTAACTGCATTTTCTGAAGGTAACAGCATATCTTTGCAGACAGTGTCTGCTTCTAGAACTCATAATGCTTTATGTTTAGAGTTATTACTAAGGACTGGTGTGCAGAAAGGCTCTTGCTTATATCTGCTTTCGTGGAGACCAAGGACACTGCTAGATCTTGTGTACTATGTTTGGGGTGCAGAAGTAAAAGCCTGCACCTGTAGGAAGTAGTGCACAGGGTAGCTGACACTAAACTGGCCAACAAGGTATTCCAGCCCATACATGTCATATTCATTATAAAGCTGAGGGATCATAAAGGTCAAGCTCTTCTTCAATGGCCAATGTCCGAGGATGACTTTGTCTGCTCTGCTTTTGATCCAAATCTGTGTGTTCCTGAATACAGTTCCTGAATCCAGCTCCTGAATCCAGTTACCATCTGATGCTGTGTCTAGTCTGAGACTTCCCCAGCGTTTGCTCTACAGCATCAGTGGTGATGGCGACATAACTGACACCAGGCAATTACCCAAACCCCAGCATGCTTGGGTTCAATATTTGTTTTGTATATATTTGTATATATGTAATTTTATTGTTATTATTCTCATTAAAAATGTTTTAGTTCTCCAATCCATAAGTTTCTCTCCCTTATTCCCATTCTCTTCCCCTTTGGGAAAGGAGAGGGGTTAACAGAGAGCATCCGACATTCATCTGGTGACCAGCCCAGCCCTAACCTTTGACATCCTTTTGATCTTGGATACATAGAATCGTAAGTGTACTTGGCACTTACTGACTCAGAATAATGACATAAATACATTAATATGTAAGTGTTTAGGCAAACAAAGAAGAGAAGCTTTTTGTTCATTTAGCAAGGAAAAAAGTCATTTTACTCTGAACCTAAATGCAACTTCAGAGGAAAAAGTTTACGATGCAATGTACTGAACTTAAAGCACAGCAGTGCTACCGTGAAATATCAGCTTCCTGTTTATGACAAAGAAAGGGACCTGTGCCATAGTTTCCTCTTTCAAGCCATGATAAATACCTCCACAAAGTGCAAAACATAAAGGAAAACCTGGTGAAAGGACCAACATCTCCCTTTTAGCTGCTGTATGTTTTTTAGCTTTAGCTTGTTCTGACTGGCTCTGCTGCTGCCAGAGAAGCAGACACAGAGGTCAAAAACAGAGCAGGTCACTAACTTTCTGATGAGGCAACTGAACCTCTCTGTTTGTGAGCAGATGCAGTAGCCCATAGGAAATTCGTAAATGTAAAAGAGCCCATTGCTAAGGGCCCCCAGCACAAAACTGAACTAATCTAAACCAAGCAGTGCCATACAGGTAGCAATTGTATCAAGTATGCCAACAGTCAGCAGGCTTTCAGTAACATCCCACATAAGGCTGCAAACACTTGTGCCAGTTAATTAGCAGTGGCATTACACGAGAAAAGGGACACTGACCAGGACATTGGTGGGGTTAACCTTAGCCTATGTGAGCTGTGCCATGTGATCTTTTATTCCATCTGTTATCAACATACTTCAAGAGATTAAGCCAATACTCACTATTTTCAATGAGGAGATACCATTTTGTTACTCCATATCATACTTCACAAGTCTCAAATGTTCAGTGTCTGATTGACAGCTTGAAGAGGTGCCACAAGGTTAAATGACAGCCTATCAATTTTTCAAGGGCAAGAAATCCTTTACAAGACATTCAGAGGTTTTTTCCTCTTAGCATTTTTCCATTGTTTGCCTAACTTAAACCTCAAGCATACATTGGAGTTTAAGGACATGCTGCTGTAACAGAAATCATCAGCCAGCAATGAAAAAAATCTCAGAGAGATGCCTCATATGCCCATCCTGAAAACACACACAAATTACAGTACTCATAGAAGATATCATCACAGGATCTGTTCCTCTGTCAGAGCCACTGCTGTTAGTTATACCAGGCCCAGTATTTGCACCCACTCATGAGTGGTAGCCCTCCCCCCAGCACCAGAAGGGACTTTTACTCCCGCAGGCACCATTCACCACTAAGGCACCTTGCTTCTCTTCTCCAACACTGATAGAAAGCTTTACACCAGATCCAGGACAGCACGAGAAAACTGATAGCTTTACTAGCCGCAGCTACACAAGGGGAAGATGAAGCTGTGAAAATCCCCACGCTCAAGGAGCCACTCTACTGGACCGTAAGTGAGGGCAGCCAGACAGAAACACACAGCCAGGCACATGCAGCACTGTGCTGTGATTTTTTCTTCAGTAGGAGACAAGTGATTTCCTACCATATGTGCCTGGAAAAGTGTTGTTAGGAATATACGAACGTTGCTTGCTAGCTGGGAAAGCATGTGGGTGTGAGACCTCCGCTGGACAGGAAGCTGGATGGTGCCCCTTGTCCACCCAAGTGAGAGTCACTGCTGCCTGTCAGGCAGGCCGAGCGCTGCTCCTCGCCTGGTTCTACTCGGCACCCAGATCGCATAGTGTAGGAGCTGGACAAACATCAATAGCAGCTTTTTATCGGCCACTGGAAATAGAGCCAGTTAGTATCAGCTAGTCATTAATCTGGTGTTATGCTGTAGGTCAAAATGTCCTTCTGTTTAGACCTTATTGTCAACGTCTTCCGCTTCCTCAGCATCATGATTTACTGTTTGGAGCCATGTAACTTCATGTCACTGTCACTTTTGCTGCATGTGTTCTGCTCTTTGCCTCTGAGACATCTTGACACCTTGGTATACAAACTAGACTCAAAGATAGTTGTAAATACTGTGCCAGGATCCATTACTAAGAAGTTGAAGAGAATCTAATGCAACTAATTGCATATGTACAGGGAAGAGATTGACTTGAGAAATTAAAAAAAAATAATAATTTGCATTAATAAGTTAAGAGCTTCAACCTGCCAACAGTTCAGCTGTATCGACTGCTAGAACACCTGAATGATTTCTATAGTGACTGGAGATACCAATGCCAGTTTTCAGTATGGTCTCTTGTGCTTGTATTGTCTTTCCCACCTTTGCAGCACAATTGTAGCTCCAAATGCAACTGTTGCTGAATTTAAGCTGGAGTGCCTGGAAGGCAAGCACCATATATTTTGTACCTCTATGCTTCTGGTGCTTAATTGGGTCCTAAAGTAAATATGCTGAATATATCCTTAATTAAATGTGCTAAAGAAATATTCTAGGTGCATTTAGAAAAGATTTGTTTGGTCAACTACGATGTTTTGCAACTGTAATTGCATTATTGTTATTGGCATTTCTAAATCACTCTCTGCATTTCCCTTGGAATAAATGTCTTAGTAGTTCACCAGTATAATCTATTACTATGCTACAAAACTGGAGGAACACATTATATATTCATGTGCACTCGGCGTTAACCACTTCCAGTATAACAATGAAGTAAGGATTATTATGCAGTAAGTTTGCTGAATCATCATTCTTTTAAACCATAAATATACTTGGCATATACCACAACATCCACCCACTAAAAACTGGGTAAACAGAACTCACTGTCCTTTTTTTTTTTAAATTGAATGCACAATTAAAACAGAATTAACTAGTCAAATAATAGCATTTCAAAAATATAAACTATAGTTCAAAAACTGTAGTATAACACAACCTATTTCTCTTGCAGTATAGGGCAGAGAAAGAGTTAGTATCATGCATGTTCCTAATACTTATAGTTCATTCAAAACCAGATTTTGATATCAGTTTTAAATACCTAAAATTATAAAAATATAGGAAGTTCCTTTATGTTACATTTTCTGAAGCATCATCAACACATCATCAGAGCAAGGAAAATCCAAATCCATTTTATCAGCTTCTAAATGTGACATATATTATTTATGTGATAATATCTTCTGGCAAACTGTATCCAGGACATTTACGTTCTCAAAAATTACAATCAAAAACAAAACCAAGGAACACAGGACACCAGTACAAATAAAAAAATAAAATAAAATAAAATAAAATAAAATAAAATAGGACAGTCTTTAGATTGAACTGACTACACTGAATGGGAGAAAAAAAAAAAAAAAAGTGCGTTTAATTTTTCCACTCTAGCAGTTTAGTAATGTACAGGGATTTTCACTGTTTCTGTGTATTGCGGTTTTGTTAATAGGCAAGTCCCAGGCATATGCTTGTATAACGCAAACCATATTTGCTTTTAACAGTAATAATTTCTTACTTTTTTAGCAATTGTGTCATATTTGTGATTTTCACTCACTATGTCTTTCACATTTTATATTTTTTAACCTCTTGAGAACTTTCAATCATTTGGAGTATTTCATGTAGCAGGAAATATTGGTAGCTACAGTATAAATTAACCGATGAAATTCAAGTTCAGAAGACATAGGAGGCAATCCTACTTGATGCAGTAGATCTCTTGGTCACAGATCTGATTCTGCATGGTGTTTGGAGGAGGGGGGCAGGCCATGCCCCAGCCTAGAAAAGCTTTTAAGCACACACTGAACTGTAAGCATACGATTACTTTAAATTACTTCAATAGGATTATTCACACACTTGAATTAAACGCTCTTCTGGAGCTGAGCCCTTATGCATGGCACACAGTCTATCTCTGCAGGAGCTCCCAAACTACAGAGGGGATATGGGAGAGGCGGATGAGGCACCTGTAGGTGTTTCCAGGACCTCATACAGTACCCAGGTGAGATAAAGGTCTCTTTTAAGTTTAGTTAGAAGTGGCAGCTGCTTTCCAGTGCTGGGATGGGTGCCTCTTAGAGAACCAGGGTGTTGGCTATTTTAAAGTCTATTAAAATATGTATTGATAGAAAGTCGTCTCTTTTTCTTTTNCCAGACAAAAGATCATTCTTCTCCAAAAGCTCCTCACTTCATTGTTTGGTACCTGAGACTTTTCAGTAATTTTGGAAGAGGGAGCTGGTACTTTGCTAAGGAAAGGCTAAAACAGCCTCCCTGCTGTTAAGAGGAAAACCTTGCCTCTTACTGTCAGGATGGAGGAGTATTATAGAACAATATTCTTAAAACAGAATAACAACTCTAAATAATTCCTGACCAGCTTTTGTTTCCTGATCCTGCACAGCAGCTCAGTTACGCAGCTCCACTTGCACACTTCGGCAGCCCAGGTAGGCTGGATGGAGCTGGGGAGAGAAAATGCCCTTTAAATAGACAGCACAGCTGCCTGTAGGTTGTTTGGGGATTTAAGTGCCAACCCCTCTAACTATATTAATGGGATTTAAGGTGTAAAGAGATACCACTGATACTAAGAAAAACAACCATTTTTGCTATGTCATTTCTTCAGCATCAGAACGAATGCAGCAGGACAACAGCATGTACTTTGTAGCTTTCACAGGTATAACGTGAAATACTTCATTTTCCAGAATGAGAATTATCATGTTCAAAATGGTCCTGAGAAAACACAGACAGACAGGACAGCAGTGCTACTCAAGGTAGTTTAAAATCAGGCCTTATTTGCCTGTGTCAACATTTTAAAGCAGAGCTTACAAAGGGTTTTGTTATTTTGGTACTAATAAAGAACCCAGAAGCCTGCAAGGATCCATATTTTACTTCAATATTTATACAGTGTGCCAAAAGACAGTGCATTGTGCTCCCAACGAGGAGACAGAAGCACATAGTTTTGTTGCAGTCTTGGTACTTTAACAATGTGTCACTGTGCATCAGCGTTAGCTGAAGAATCGAGAGCATGGCTAACAAGAGAGAGAGAGAGAGAGAAGTAAAAATGGTGACATACCATTTTTCCTGAAACATTACATCTCTCTTTTCCAGATAGTAGGAAAAGGTTATGCTCCTTCTGCTCATAATTATAAAACAAGGTTATTAATACCACAAAGGTTCAGTTTAAATCAATTTCCAGCTGGGGAGTGTTTAAAATATATTTTCTGAAATGGGAAACAAAGCCAAGGCTGGGATTTTTTGCTGATATTTTCTAATTGTATCAAAACCACTAGACAACATTTATGTTTCTATTAAGAATTGCTATATTTATTTTTTTTATATACCTGAAAACCTGTGGAAAAACATTTTCTTCTCTGCAGTAAACACTAAACAAAACTGACTTATACAACTAGAAATGTGTTCACAATTAAGAAAAACTACTTACGATGACACAAAAATATACAACTAAATTATACTTAGCATTTTTTAACGTCAAGGGGAGGTATTTTAAAGCATATCCGAGTTTAACAGTTGTTACTACTACTGTTGATATAATTATTGTTACTGTAATTATTGTCCTATAAGAAGTGGTGCAAGAAAAGCAAAAATCCTTCAAGTTACCTGGTTTAGAGTCTGAACTAATGCCTACTAAAGTCCAAGGTGTCTCGACAAATATTTCTGATACACTATCAGGAATGAACCAAAAAAATCAAGGTGATTTAGTTTCAGTTCTGTAGTGGTATTTTTAAAAGTAATGATATATTTCTATAATAGAAAAAAAAAAAAATTAGTTCAGAGTTACATCTTGAACACAGCAATCTAAACATAATCCATATAATTAACAGATAGTCCAGCGTGCTCATTAGGCTTTCCCCTCTGAAGCAGATAAAGTAATTCATAAGAAAGAAAGACGAAGGGAGAAAAATTCGTATTTCTATCTTGCGTTTTACTGCAACTCATTCATATGTGAGTATTTAAAAATATATTTTATAAGATAGTTGAGATTTCTGTTGAAATGCAAACCGAAAGGCATTTTAATCTCAGGGCAAAGGGGCTGTGCATAAATCTCAGGAGCTCTAATGACAAGATACCTAACCAGTCTGCTGCAGGGATTTGTCCAAAACCCAAAACTGCTGTACCACATGGCCCAAAGCTGGCAGTACCTATAGGGGAGAGCAACTGGAAGGAAAAAAAAAAAAACAAACCAGGATCGTTTGCAATAACAAGTCTTCCTTCACTGTCTGATCAGAGAGGAAATGTAAATGCCATTGCATTGATTGAAGGGGAGGTATCCCACACCATGCGGTCACTCAGAATGAACTCTGCAAGAGAGAAGTTCCCTTTTTTTGTGACAATGAACGAGGCAGGAAAGCGAGTGGACACCTGGTCTTTTAAAATGCACCAGGATTTGAATGGTGGGCCTGTTCGCCAAATTGCTGCTGCTGTTCTGAGCCAGAAGTAAAATGTGTTTCCCTTATACTTTTCAGCTGTTGTGCTGTGTCAGAAGGTACTCCAGGCTGGAACGTGAAAACAAGCTCAAATCATCATCCTGCGTTGTTTTCCCACAGTTCCTACCAGCTTTCACACTGCAAAAACCCATCTGACAGATAGTGCCATTAGTGCATTACCTTCAAATTAGGACTAATAAAGTCCCATCCCAGCCTGATATAAAATAACAAGTATTCAAGTATTTTTTTAATTGCACAAAGCACAGCATTAATTCCAGCAATTGCATAGTCGGTGCCACAGGCTGATGACAGACTTTGTGGGTACTTCCAGCCTGTATCTAAAGCACAGCACATTATCAATATAGGATACAAGACACATTCTGCCTTCTTTTTATCAATTCTCTGTATTATTCCTAAAGCTGACTACATACACAATGAGCAACTGATAGAGAGATGTCCCTACTGCCAGTGCACATACAACCTTCTCATTACTCTCTCTTTATCCTCCCCATCAGAACCACAGCATGACATTTTGGTGCCACTGGCATCTTCCACCCAAAGCTTAGTCTCTCTGGGCTGTTCTCATCTTCTGCAGCACCTCTCATTGGGCCTTTCAGCATCACCTAGCATGCTCTTGGTGAGCCACTCAACCTACGCTGAATGTGGCTCTGCCTCTGAACAACAGCTGGTCTCAGGAAAGCTCAGATGGTCCAAGTTTCCATTCACAGGCATTGTTCACACTCGGTGTAGAGAAAACCTCATTCTTACTCAGCTTGATGTCCTACAGGTGAATATCCAAATGCAGTGGCATTCATCAGAGAGAGTTACTGGAAACATTTACTCTAATTATGCTCCTGTATAAATTGGTTACTAATCTTATATTATAGTTAAACTACCAGAAGGATTTTTAAACAATAGATTTTTTTTTTCCTAGTTAGTGTTTTTTATCAGACAGATAATGGGAGAAAAGAAATAAATAAACTCAGTGAGGTACAATTATATCTTCTTACTATTTCAGCATGATAAACAAAATGGTATTCTCTTCTCTCCCCTCCCCAGAGTGCTATGAGGCTTATTCCATTAAGGTTTGTCAAGCACTTGGATGGAAGGCCCTGTAAGTGCATGGTGTTATTAGTAAATATTAAATAGAAAACTAGATTCTAATTATCAGGATAAACAGGGTAAGTTCTGCTTGGCTAAATGCACTTGGGAAAGGAACCCAGGACCACCAGCATGCTGTAGCATTGCATATCCTTATCTTAACACTTCTTAGCCTCCAAAAGATCAGATTTCCTCAGATTCAAACACAGCAGAGCAAAAATTCATCATGCCTATCTCTTCCCCAAGACTGAATAAAAATTTTATTCCCACTTTAGAGTGTATTTTGCATAGTAGAATGACACAATTTATTTTCCAGGCATCCCCAAACTGCCCATCATCCTGTACAGCTGGGACAGAAACAGAGCACACAACTATGGTACACAGCCCCTCTGCTCCCACCCAGTGAATGTCCCCATCCTGACAAGAAGAGGGTAAACAGTCCCCTGTGTCACTGGGCTTGAGAGTGCATTGACTCTACATCCTGGCACCGCAAGGAAATTCCTGTTTCATGGTCTTTCTGCCTTTTGCCACAATTAGGAGAGAGAGAAACACATACATCACCCTATAAATGGTTCACCAGAGATTAAAAAAAAGGCATATTAAAGCATTTGTGTAACACTGCACTGATCAATTGGAATTAGAGATAAAACTGCCCTTAATATCATGCATGAGTGAAGGTCTAAAATATTTTTGCATTGATCATTCATGATTAAAACTAATGTCATCTGGAGCTTTGGTGGCTGGGGTTTTTTGGTTTTTTTTTTTACCTTTGCTGTCAAGTCAAGCCTGTGCTGGGCACAGCCATCTGGGGCTTTACATCTTCCCAAGCATGCTGTGCAGTCTGATGGCATCTCTTGCGTAAAAGGCATAGACTGTCAGGGATTCAAAGGAGACACAATTGCTGCAGTGAGGAAGCTCCTTTCACATCAGGGAAAAAAAGTGGGGAAGGAAAAAGCTGTGGAAAATAGCATTTCTGGTGGGTAGAACAGGAAACCTAGTAAAGACAGAAGGCCCTTCACAAAAAATGTCTTCTGGTTTTGGGGAGTGATCATTTTGCCAGCTTTAAATGTCCTTTAAAAGGAGGCAAGCAACCTGCAGCTACAGAACTGCTCCCAAAGACTGAGCACCATGTGGAGCCCCCAGAGAGCAGCTAAGGCATATAAGCAAGTTCCTAGTTGTGTATTTTGTTTGGAAGAAAGACTACCCTCACTGCACTCAGCATTAACAATCCAACCACTGCAGAGGTAAGAAGCTTTTCCCATTGGGGTAAGCACGGAGATGTTTTAAAAATGAAAATTTTGAATTACAGTGGCCTCTAGCTAGGGAGCACTACTTACTGAAAAGCAACATATGCAAGACCGATAGTTTGGACTTTCATACAAAAATCCCCCAGTAGAAGCCAGGTCTTGAAATATCAGCAAAACAACTGGAAGCAAGAACATTAAGCATGATGGTTTGCAACCTTCTCCCTCCAACCCATAACAAGAAGCTGAATTAAGATGAGAAGAGAAGAGAAGAGAAGAGAAGAGAAGAGAAGAGAAGAGAAGAGAAGAGAAATGAAATCTATGGAAACTTAACGTCAGGCTCTTTCAGTAATCCCCATAGAATGGTTCTCAGAATGGATGGCTTTCAGACACACTGTTTCCCAGATGAGATCGACAGAGGCTGGGCTGGAACAGCCTCAGCAAGAGGTCTGCTTCAGGAACACCTAGGCTGGGCTGTTGGTAACTCAGTAAGACATGTGCATCCCCTCAGGTTTATGCATGAACCAGCATCAACCTTGCTAGCATGCCAAGCTATGTGGATACCGTGGTTTTAGGAGAGAAATCACCAGATACACCCATTTGGTTTTGGGAGAGAAACCACTACGTACGTCCATTTATTCTCTGTACATATAATAACTGTAGATTTACTACAGCCTGCAAGCAAGCCCTTGCTCTGTAGCTATGATGTGGTTAGGTAAACGCTGAGGATGGGCTGAAGCATCCTGCAACGGTGGCACCATCTCCTGCTTCTCAGAAACCGCCTTCCAGCACTAAGCGGCCTGAATCAGGAGTATGGACTGAATTGGAACCATGCAATTTTTAATGCGTCTACTTATTGAATTTTTAATTTGCAGATTATTGACTGTATGGACTGTAATGGCTTTGAACAACAGGGTGAGTGTGTATGCCAGACATCTGAAGTAATTCTATGTGAAAAGAGATGGCAAATTGCTGGAGCCTTTAATTACACTATTATTTAATAGTATCAAAGAAGGGCCAGAAAAAACGGAATAGTCTCCCCCTGCACATTTATCTACATCTCAATAAAATGAAATGCCGTTTGTGTGAGGGGAAGGGAGAGGTGCCTCTGAATATACATACTTGTATATAACATCTCTGAATGGGGCTGGTATGAAAGGGCAGGTCATAAAGAAGTGATGGTTTCAGTCCATGGGATTTTAACACTTTCTGTTTCTATGGTCCTATAAGCCCTCCACATTAAGAAGCCATTAAATGAAAAGTAATTTTTTCTCTACCCTGCCTTTTTCTACACATATGAAGACCATAAAAAGAATGATGCTGTCACCAATCCCCACATCTGTCTGCATATTGTACACTTTACAGATAGAGAGTCTGCTGCCACAAAAATGAGGACTCCCAGATTTTTTTTTCGGCAGGCTCTTGACAGAATGTTCAGCACAGAAATCCATTCTTGGCAAAGAAGCAGCAGCCGTGGGCTGGCCCCTTCACCATATCGACCTAGTTCATGCCAGGCACTCCCTCTCTATCTGGCAGCAGGGTACTGCTCTTCTTTCCTTTCCTCATGCTTTTATTTGGAAACAAAAAGAAACAACATCCTGTCATCAAACATCAGCAAGGCATAATTATCATAGCTACATTTTACCTACCACAGTGAACATTATTACTATGTGAAGATCACAAATACCAAGCCTCCAGGAGTGTCACATGAGAATATCATAACTAAGCCTACATCTAAAATAAACGCTTGGGAAAACCCTTGTCAAAATCACTCTGTCTACCTAAATGCAAATACATGCTATTAAGGGCTGTTTTTAAAAGGATTTGAGAAAGGACTTGTGCAAGAACAATGCTGGACTGTTATTCAAGGGGGGGAAAAACAGCAACTATGCAGAGAGCTGATATTTTACTGTGACTTCTCTCAGACTGGTGCTGTTGGAAGGAGCCCTGAATAGCGGCAGGCCACAGCTCGGCTGAAAGACACTGCAGATGCTCAGGACGTGCTGTCATCAGAAACAAGTCTGAGGCCCAGCTCTTCTCTCTTTCATGCCACCGACTATCTGCCTGACTTGTACTTCTGCTGCCCCTTGCCAAGAGTCGCAACTCAGACAAGGAACTCAAAACTCTGTTATAAAGAGCACCTTTGCTAGCTTTTAAATATACCGTGCCCAGGAAATGAATTTAAGATGAGCAGGTGTCGGTGGCTGCTTCAGATAGATATATAATTTTACTCACTGCTGACCAGCTCATGCATTGAGGTCTAGCAGCACTGAAAAAGAAGAGTGAATACATACCACACTGGAAACTGAAATGTCACGCAGCAGGACAGAGCTTGTCAGAGGAGAGATGAGCCAGGGAAGGGAATTTTACAAATTTCTTTCAATGTCAGGTCCTTAACTTTGCAGTGGCAGTTCTGTATATCGAAGTTTTGTTTCATGCCCTATATATATTCCCCTTTCATGGAGAGAAGGCTGGGGACTGTGCTTACTATTCTTGGAGTGCTGTCGTGGATGGGTGGAATACTAAGAGAACTGCATCTGAAAATGTACACTCGCAACGCCTTATCAGTATTGGACATACATAATTTTTTCTTGCAAAGTTCTTGCTATGAAATTGGTTGTCACACAAATTCGCGTGCTTCTCCTTGGCTTTTTTTTTTTAAGCCCGCTACATTACTATATTTTTTGATGTCCATTTTAATGTTCCTTAAAGATAAAGCCAATCGTCTATACTAAAATTTCATGCACTCTTTTCTTTGGTTGCACAGAACTGCATTCTCACAGTGCAGTAAAACTGCACATACATTTCAATAATTCAGTAAACTCCATCCAGATGAAAATATCCACCTGTAAGCATGAAACATTTCTGCCTTAATTGAATGTAAATGCAACCTTCCCCAACACACATTCTCTCAGGTGAAAGAAACTGCATGCTCCAGCAATGTAAAGCACCACCTTTTAATTTGCTACCCTGGGAAGTAAGGATGGTTTAGCTGAGTAACTGAAACACTGGCCCTCACTCTGGTCTACCCTTGGAAAACTGAGATCTAAGGCTGAAGAAGGTTTCTCTCAGTAAGTTTTGGATAAATTATAATTTATCAAAATGATAATACCGACAACTTAGCTATTTGATACAGTCACTTCAGGGAATGCTTTATGGGAATACATGGGAATATGAAGCGGTCATGGCCAAATACAAGCTGGCAACTAGCACTGATAGTCTACCAAGCACATTGTTCTTTTAATAATCTCCATTTTTTCAGCTGAAGTGTAATTCACTACAGATTTTCCACAGCCCACTATAAATGAGACAATGGCAGCGTTACTTTGCAGTTTATTTTAAAAACAAGAACCATTATTGATTGCATGTGGAAATGCAGAACAACAAACCAATAATTTCCATCTATAGCATTTTAATCTCTTCAGTAAGGTGCTCAAACAAGCCTTTACGGGCTCTTTGCAAGGCTTTTGTGAAGCAATTGGGGCACAGCACAGAGAACTGCAGTGGTCGGAGCTGAGATCTAGGGGAAGCGACTCAGAAGAAGCCACCAAAAAATTCCCTATTTACCATGTTGAGGGGCTGAAAATGAGGACTGTTTCAAACATTATGCATATGAAAACTCTGCATGGAGGCTGTCTGTGATTACACCAGCTTTCATAAATATGAAGCAAGGCTTAGAAAAGATGTACAGGCTTCACCCACAGAAGACCAAAACGAGGATGCCTTAAAAAAAGTTCAACGGTAAAGGGCTTGCAGTACAGTTGGCCACCATCAGGCCTCAGGATGATAATAATGATAGTGAGAATAATAATAATAACAACAAAACCAACGCCAAATGAATTCCTCAATACAGAATAGATACTAAAGTAACCGAAGCCATCTAATGTCTAAGTAGGAGAGCTGTTTTTGTTTTAAGTGGAGAGCTACTTCTGCATCAAGATACAGCTACTCTGATTTCAGAAAATAGGTACATTGGAGACGGTAGTCAGCAAAGTAACCCAGAGAAGCCAAAGAATTAAGACAGCTGAAGCACAATAGAAAGGCACGGTGCCCTATTAACAATGCTCACCTTCAAAGAAGCATGATAGGACTATGGCATTTAATATCAGTGCTTATCAGAAGCATCTCAAGAGACTTCAACTCTTTTAATGTACGTCTCACAAAAGAAACACCACTGAAGAGTGCTGACTTCAATGTTTTCCTACTGTTAACACCTGCCTTTCAGGGAAGATCTTGTGAAGCTTTCCTCTTCCACATTTAACTGACTGTGGATTTCCACATTTACCTGAATGGGATTCAATAACAGGAGCAGACAGAGTTCAAATTGTCCCTTGGGGGATCTGCTCACCAGAAATTACTCATTCATGCCATGACATTTTGAGGGAATATCATAATGTCATTTTGGACACAATGTCATAACTTAGAGGAGCAGAAGAATAGGATGAAAACATCAATTATGATAAAAGAAAGGGTGTAAAAATCATGGTTTGCCCCGTGTCCTTCCTCTCATAGGGAAGTCTCAGCTTGACGAAGGCTTTTCTGTATCTGCAGTCACTACATACATTCACAATTGGGTCAGTACCACTACCCATGACAGGGTCACCTGCAGGCTGTTTCCTGCTGATCCTCGTTCACCCCAGTCAGCCCCAAATCCTCCCTGGCAGGACAGAGGACAGCACTGTTATGGAGACCAGTGTAGTAGGAGACTGGCATCAGCAGGATCTGGCCCAGAGCACAGCGTGGTAAAAAGGACTGATGTGGGTATGGTGAGTACGCTTGTCTGAAGGTACTACAGGGTGGAAGCAGAATGCAAACCCAAACACATGTATGTACATGAATATGTGTATGCATACGTATATATGTATATACATATATAAGAGTCCACACAGTTATTTTAGCAATTCTGCATCATGTGCTGACACTGAATTACATTAGCAATACCACTCTACAGCATAACGTTTTGGTTTTTTTTTTCAAAACCATGTGAAAGTTAGTGTGAAAAATAAGGCAGATGCAGAACTGTCCTGGGAAGGCTGGGTGTTTGAGGCATTGAATATGGGGAACAATGCCTCAAGACCTGTTCCAAAAATACCACTTTCATGGCTGATGAGACACAAGCTGGGAGGTAAAAGTGGGCGGGAAATGTCCTAGCAAGTTGCTGCTTGATTCGACCCTAGCCAGCGTGCATTCAAAACCTGCATCATAATCCTCTCTCTCTGTTTTCAACCTGCTATCTGACATATATTAATTAAATATAAATGCAATTAAGAATGAGTTATCATATATCATGATTAAATATGTTAAAATGAATCCATCTGATTTTGTGGTAATCAGACTTCAAGGAACAAGACACTAAGTTTGTAAAAAAAGAAAACCAGTGCTAAATGACACCTTTATGTTTAATGCTTGATTTTCAATTACTTATTACTCTTTATATATTATTTCACTTGCCATGTAAATTTTCACTTTGCATGTATTACAGCTGCTATGCCAATGTTAAAAAGGCATTAAACATTTTACCACAGTGCACTGAATGGCATTGGAGTTACCACACTTCCAGTAAGTATTTGTAGAAAGGTTCTTCCCAGGTTGCATGTGCTGCCCAGACTCACTGCCACGCAACCTCACTGCCCCACTAGCAAGTTTTGCTGCAGGGATGGCCAGAGGACAGCATGCTTCTGACCTCCATGAGCAGCTCTTTCAAAGACTTAACTGGGAAAGTAAACTTCCACATTAGGGTTTCATCACTGTGATAATATATATAATAATTATTCAGTTTTTCAGCAACTTCAATTCTTTTAGCAGTAAGGTTTTTAGATTACAGTCCATTTATTACGAACAATTTTTATTTATTTTTTTTTCACAGAAGGTTACAATAGTTTATTAATCCATCAATGGACTCCTTAAAATATGACCAATGATGCTGAATGAAATGCTATTCCTTATACACTTTAGGAGGTTTGGCAATTAGCACTTCAAAACATTATGACTGTATTGAAGGTTTACAAACTACTTGTAAAAAAATACAGAACCATATCCCCGAAGAATTCTACTGAATTAGAACAAAACGCTGTAAATCTTACCACCTGACAACACTATTTCTATGGAATTATTCAAAAATGCATGCTATTTGCAAAATTAAAAAAAAAAAAGAAAAAAGAAAAAGTATGAGAGCCAGCATTTGATTAATGAGACTGTGTCTAGAGCAACTCCATACTGCTGCGGTTCCTCAGAGTCGCATTTCAGACGTACCTTACAGCCTGGGAAGGACTGCTATTTTCCAAAGCATCTTATTAAAAGAAAACAATCTGACAGGGCTGCTTGCTCAATACAGTGTGGCTATGAACCGGGAGAAGCTACGAATCACATTCTAGTTTGCTTTTCTTGGATGAAGAGAGGCTCTTCAATTATAAAAGTGTAGACGGGTGAAGATTGAATCACGGCGGTGAAAGTACCATAAATACATGTCTCCTCACTCACTGCACACAGGCTGCAGATACAGCAGCAAGCAACACCTTGCTACAAGCTGGGAGAGAGTTAATGCTCTACAACCTCTTGCACTTCACTGGCATTACATTCAAAGGACGGCACACTTTTCTGAGCCTTGTTTTAAGAATACTGCTTACTGTAGCAGTGTGCCAAATATTTTGGTTGATATTTAAATAATGCATGAATGCTAAACTCATCTCTTTTTTTTTAATAGAAGAATAAAACTGTCATATTCAGAAGCTGACCTTTTTACTCTGCTATATAAACCCATTAACAATATGGAAAAACATATCCCAAACATAAAAAGCTTTGAAATACCAATTTAAAGGCTACTTTCTGCTATATCCTTTATTGTAAATGTTACCAAGAAAATGGCAGAAACCAAAAATCAATTTTTAATATATTTCTTCCTACCACAGGGCATCGGAAACATTAACAGTTTCTACATCTACATGGCTACTCTTACAAGCATTGCTCTTCCCATATTCACCTTTAAAACATGATTAATGTATGTTTGCATATACATTTAAAGTACTTCTGGATGTAAATTAATTAACAATAATGCAGTACACACAAACAACTTTCCCATTATTTGATTACCCAGAATAACATACTGATATTTACATAGCTGCTGCAACTTAGCCAAGAGAAAGAGTTGCACATTTTTCATTAGCTAACTGCATTCCCAGCAAACCAGGGAACCAGACTTTTGGAGTTAAGTTTTGAAGCCACTGCTGTTTAGCTCTAACATAGATAATTTTTTGAGACTCTTTCCTGCCTTTAAACTTCCAGTGGTCCAGGAACACTGATTACTTTTTAAAGTTCCACTGAAAATAGGTATCACAATAAAATTCTCAAGCAGTAGCTCCACTGAAGTGAGTGCCATGAGTGATGGTTATGAACAGCCTTGTGCAATCCAAGTCTGGAAATGCTCCTTTCTTTTTCTTCTTTATGCTGCTTCCAAAAAGCCTCCCCTTTCCATCATAAATCCATACACACACACACAATTCTGCATAATTTCCATGCTCCATATTTTAAATATTTCATCCTGTTGCTCCTCGTCACTCCAGTTTCCAGGCTTTCCTCACCACTATTGCTCAACCTACTCTGTCATGATTATGGAGATGGAAATTTCCTCTGTAATCAACAAAGAGAAGTAGGTGCCTTTGAAAACCTGCAGAGACAGATCTGGATTAGGAATCTAATTAATTAGGGATTAGGAACCTAAATTATGTGGACCTCTCTTTATTGACAATGTAGGTATTTACTTCAGGAGGACTGGTTCACTATGTTCCTAAATCAGGAAGGTGAGATATAAACTAAGTATTTTCCTTAGGTTCACATGACATACTCTGTCATAGGTTTCATGATGAATTTTTCTTCCCCTTTCTAGATCAGGCTCCTGCTCAGCAATATAAGTGTGTATTATTATTCTACTAATAAAATGGTACCACACACTACAGACTAGAAGTAGAACTCTATACGAGAAAGAAGAAAAAAGACAATTGGAGAACACAGAGACTGTGAAACCATTGCAGAAAATCATTAAACTATGTTTGCTTGGGTTTCGGCTTTTTCTGACACTTCTCTACTTTGAAATGTCACCAAGGGTTTCAGATTGTCCCATGCTTAGAAGCATAGTCAGTCTACTGGATTGCCTGTAGGGAAGGCTGACCCTGGTATTACTGGAAGAATCTATGTGAAAATATCAGTAATTCAGAAGTACACAGTAGTATTGTTACAGTAATACTGCAATATTACAGAAGTATTACAGAAAACACTCCCTCTGCCTGTAAACACATTACACTCCACAGTGCTGCACGTCCAAAGCTGCTTCTCCAATCAACTAGAACAGACTTGGGTCCACAAATGCAAACTGGATAAATATTATTCTTAACACATTAAAAGGAATCAATGATAAAATCAACTTTTCATATAACATAAAAGCCATCAGTGCATGTCATACTATTTTAAACTGATCTTCTAAGTTTTAAAATAAACAGCACAAAACTACAAGGCCATGAAAAGGGGTTTTTTGTTCCCTTTTAGAGGAGGGAGAAATGTAAGGGACTTAAAATTAATTGTACAGTTTCAGCACTCAATAACTGCAACAAATAAAACTCCATTGAAACTATCTTAACCCGGAGCTTTACATCTGTCAGGACAGTGCTGTCGGCTCCAAATTCCACTCACAGAGTATCACAGATGCTTTCTAAATACTCCTGCATATCATAAATATTAGTGAAATACCTTGGTGCATCAAGATGAGTAAAGAGCAGTCCTGTCCCCAATTTTAATGATAATCATGATGTCATTAAAATGTAGATTTCATTTTGGTCATAACCACTGTCAACATACAGGCATGGAAATACTCCTGTGGGAAAACCTGTTAAGGCCACATAGGACTAGACCCATGTCTGCCAGTTTGGAGGGAGCCAGCCTTCCTAAATCAACATAGAAACTGTAAGGTCTCTCAAGAGAAAAATATTTCATTCACCTTTTCCATGTTAGTTGTTGCTACCTATTGATGTCCCAAGCCTGCTGTTGAATATTAGGGAATTCAGAGTAAACCTAAGGTAAAGCTTTTACCAGCGTTAACTGAAATGCCTTAAGGCAGAGTAAAAATGCTTCTGAAACATTCACATAAGATGAACAGAGTAAAGAAAAAAAAAAAAAAGGGTAAAAAAAGCTGTATAATTTTCCTTATAGCTATCCACATCTATAAGTCTTTAAATACAATGGCTTTTTGACTTAAGTTCTCAGAATTAAAGCCCATTGCAAAGAACACTAAGGTCTGAGAAAACATGGCTCAAGGAAATACACCAGAGCTATTTTTAACAAAATATCACTTACTGGATTCATCTTTTAATGGCAGGTTTAGAAGACACTGGGTTTGGAGTTAGGTTTTGGGTTTTTTTTGTCTTGAAGGCTCTCATGGAGTCGGAGAGACTTTGGGGATAAGTAACTTAAGTACATCATCCTTCTGTGACCAGGACACACAACACCAAACACACAATTATGACCAATTCTTAATGCTCCTTCCACAATATTCTGAATCATTAAAGAAAAACATTTTTTACAGCAAATGAGGTCATATGCCAGGGTAAATTCCCCTCGCCTCATTCCCACTGCAGTCCCGGTGAGCCACATTAAGTCCCAGGCTGCACAAGAGAAACAGTGTGGGGAGCCTGGTAGGGCACAGGGCAGACTGTAAGATTCTGAGCGGGGAAGAACAGTGAGAGGCTGGATGGAAAGCACTAACCTTCACATCCTCCATGGAAGCGTTGGGGAGGAACTAGGGCAGAAATTCTAACTTCTTTCATGCAGAAGTAGTGTCACTCAGCAAAGCACAGATAGCTGCTGTCTACAGGCCCCTGATAACTCTACAACAGGCAGCTGTTGGGATCATCAAGCTTTCGGCAGCCTGTAATAGGTCAGTATCACCCACATGTTTTTTAAGTTTGATTTTCTGGCTACTCTCTGTCACTTCTCTTGTCACTGGCATGTGCAACATGTACCCATGTGTCCGTGGAACACCTGCTGGGAATGGCACTGCCCAGACAAAGCTTGACAAGGCTGTAAGCTGCAAGGCCAAAACTGATAAAACTCTTTGGGAGCAAACTTCTGATTGCACTTAGTGCAGGAAGGCTTTGCACAGGTCCTGGCACCAGGGGTCCCAGCAGGGTCCTCTACCCTCCAGGGGAAAAAGGGCTCTGAAGCTGCAATCTGACTTAAAAGCTCCCACCAGGGAATGCATCCCACTCCCAAGCAACTCACTACAGAAGATGGTGATCCAGCTCCCGAGGAAGTGTGGCCAGTTTCTCCCCTGAATTTGTTGGGATCATCTTTTAACCCTGGCATCTCAGCTTGCCTTTTTCGCCTAGATTAAGGAGCTATCTGCTATCAAAAGTATCGTCCTCAGGTAATACCCTGTAGACCATCATCCCATCATCTCACATCCTCCTCTTGGACAAAGTAAGTAGATTGAGCTTCTTAAGTCTGTAATTGTAGGGCCTATTTTCCAGAGATTGAGTGAATTTGCTACTGACTTTAAAGCTGTCAGGATTTACTGTCAGAGCCTCAGCTGGGGTAACTTCTGTGCTCAGAGGTCAGAAGAAAATGTAACTAAACCATTGCTGAGATGTTCTGATTCCAAATATCTCCTGCAAATCTCTCACTGTACACATAATATTTTGCAAGCTGTTTTAATTAAGGCTTAGCAATCAGAAGAAAAAAATCTTTGAAGTTTAATATTTCAATAGCAAGTGAAAATGTTAAATGCTGAGTCCTTTTGTATAAGCCTTATTCTGTTCGTTAACAAAATTGCAACATACGAAACAGCTTGTTCAAAGCAGACACAGAAAAAAAGATTGGTGTGGATAACATCTTGTGGTTAGCACACTCCTTAAATTCAGTTATTTACCAAATGTTATCCTGGTGACAGTGGAGTGCTTGGCAAAAGCCAGACAGTAAATCATATAAAATTATACTCCCATGAAACCTTAAATTTTGCATGTTAATTGTCTTTAAACAGATCCTGCCAGTGTTATAGCCTGAAATATGCAATATAGTTCTAGATGAGAGAAAAATAAACTGAAATATCAGAAAATAGCAATAAGAATTATAGATGGATTTGTTTCCTCCCAGCACAGTTCATTTTATGCCTCTGGAATTGTGAGTAAGCAAAATGGAAGCCTCCCCATATTGCAGGCTGGACCATTACTTCAGTACTGCTCATAACTGGACTGGCTGGTAGTGGAAGGGCTCACAGGAGTCTGTGTAATGAGCATCTTCATGGGTGAAGAGCTGGAAATTGAAGACTTATAGGCATGTGACGAATCAGCCTAGAGATCCTATAATTTGAGAGGCCTGAAACTGCTTAATTTCCCCAAGAATTGGGCAGAGAGCTGTAACAACATACTGTACCTACCGTATATGGAAGTACAATGCACTAACCATGGGTTGCAATTATAATGGCATTTTTGAACATAAAAGGACTATTTTCTTTCATGTTTTGGTGTATTTTTCTTGGCAAGAAGGTACTTGTGCAATCCTGCCTAGGTCCTCAAGAAATGTATGCCACCCAGTCCAGTTTACAGCATCGGGGTGCTTTCACAACTAACTTGATACCCAGGAAAAAATAAGTGGTCTGAAGCCTCAATACAAATGCTATAATGTGTATCCTAATAGCTTTACTACTGAGACACTGGTGTTTTATTGTTCATAACATCTGTATTGATAACTACTTAAGCTATATAAATGACTCCTACATATGACTTTCCTAATAATCTATAACAACCCATGAAATCTACTATTTGGGTAGGACCCACTCATGAAATCAGGCAACTTTGTTCATCATTTTGAAAGTAACACTACTGTAAATATTGCAGTAAAACATGTGATATAAATGCAAGTGTACCATAATATCCACAGCATATGTATTAATGCAACCATTTAACAGAATAGTATTGCCACAATATATTAATGCATTTTAGATTATAGTAGCAGAACTAATATACATTAAGTTACATCATTTTCCTACAGTAATTACTGGAATACTACATTATCCATAAGAAACTGCCATCTGCCTTCAAGAATCCCATTTATCTGCCATTTCAGAACAGCAGGAGCACAGCTGGCCTCTCTGGAGACAAAGCTCCTGCTGAGAAGCAGCACTAGGCATTTCAGGAACAGAGGAGGTTCACGGGCCACTGTTGAGGTGATGCTGGCTCCTCAGAGCTGCATAGCTAGCACTGACATGGGAACCTATTTGGGGAATGCTGGCTGCAGCCTCACATGGGAGCTGTGGGTGCCAGGCACTTCTGGGTTCCCCAACTGTTCTCGGCAAAAAAAAAAATCAAACTGCTGGAGGACAGAACAGAAGGAGCTTTGCTTTGTGATGGTGAGAGGTAAAGGCATTTTCTGAATAATTTACCTGATTAATGCTGGTCCTGGTCAATGAAGATGATGAAGGGCCATAAACTCCCCCTGAGATACTCAAGGTTTTTCAGCTTATGTTAAAAAAACCTCTATAAATATACATTTGTCTTATAATCTGAATATAAAGTAATTGAAAATCCTCATTTGAACAGTTTTGAGTGGTGCTGTAACTCCTGGCCAGAAGCTATCCTTATTCTCTCAGAATTCCTATTCTCTGGACAAATGCAATGGCAGACTGTTGTCTGATGAGTCCTTGAGGGACTGAACTGAGCATCTTCAGCTGCCAAATGGAGGGTCTTCGTTTCTCACAGCATGAAATGGAGAATCTCAATTCCACAGAGAGTATTTTCAAAATGTTACCAGCCCACTAATTAAATGTATTTTTGAGGTTTCCCTGTTTGGAAAATTAACAACTATTTTTCACAGAATTTTAAACGAAAAAATGCTTTGCTCAATACAAAATATTTTCTCCTTGCAGAAGATGCACAGAATGTGGACGGACACTAGGACAAAGCACACAAAAATCTATGAAGGTAATACTGCACTTCTTGATCTGGAGAGACAGGTTCTCCATCCCAGCATCTCACATCCCTGCATGTGATTCTTTTCATTTTTATGTCCCCCATTTGTACAACAGCTGAATCAGTAGCGCAGGACCTTCCCATGCATGCAAAACCTTGTCTCACACTAAAACACTAGACACGTGCAAATACCGTTAATTACTAACTAAAGTAACTTTCTCCTGAGACTCCCAGATAATCTTTCTACTTCCATTTTCTAGAAGAGCACTTCTTAAATAGGTACTGCATCCCCACAGCAGGAACATGCTGGGGCTAGTTCAGCCATGGGCTGGGCTGAGGAAGACAAAGCTTTGCTACATCCATGATCTATTCCCTGCACTCATGTGCCCGTCTCCACTTCCAGCAGGACCATGAAATGCATCTTGTTTCTTCCTCCTTTGAAGAGCTGGCTGGCAAAAGAGGCTGATTTCAGGACAGTATGGACTATGTTGTGGAGCTGGTTTGCCCATTCCTTCTCTTCTCGGTGCTCCCTGCTAACTGCTACTGAGTGCTCACTGCATCTCTGACTCATCCTAAGAGTGACACTTGGCAGGGAAACTGCTGGGAGAAACTGCAAGAAGGCCACAGTGAGGAAGTCACTGGGTTAGCAAAGAAGCAGTGCAGGCAATTAAGTCCCTCTAGACTCAGACAGCATCTCTCTGCTCCAGCCTTGCTCTGTCTCCCACTGTAAAACTGATTCTCAAAGCAAAGATGAGAGTAGTGGAGAGAGAGTATGGCATAAGAAAGAAGGCCAAGTAAAGTAACTCTGAACGCTACCTGCTCCAAGAGCATTTTGCCTCTGTAACTAATACTCGCAAGCTCATAAAGCATAATTAAGTCCCAGGATGCAAATTATGTCCTTTACACCATGGAAGAACTCCCTGGATGGTACTTAGTTGATAGCAACACATCCCAATATCCAGGGACAGCTGATGTTCCCAAAAAAAAGGTGTGCTTGAACTAAAATAAAAGCTGTCCTTGAACTACAGTAGCTCTTTACCAGGGCACAAGAAGGTTCAAGATAGTAAAAACTACACAGGACACAGACTGCTCCCTGCTCCAGGAGACTGACAGGGAAATCCCACATCCTGAGTGCTGCAGAACACTGCAAGGATGCCCATGGGGACTGCCCCTGAGCTGACCAAGCCCGTGCCTGCTGCCTCTGCCCTTGGGGTGAGGCACACACTTGTCCCCAGTTTAGCAGGCTCTGGCTCACCTCCTGCTCTTCCTACTGCATGGAAGTGCTCGTTTGAGGTTGAAAAACCCCCAGGCAACCTATGCGACACCACATACACGGCACAAAAAGACCACCTGAAGAAAGAAAAATTCAGAGGGCAGAGAAGGCGGGCCCCTTTAACAGAGATATAATTAACCATTGCAACAATTTATCAAGGTTTCTCAGCCATTTCCAGTCATGGCAAATTTAAATCAAGGTTGGATGCTTTATTTCTGAAATAAATGCTCTTGTTCAAACAAGAATTATTTCAGGGAAGTTTGATAGTATATGTTATAGGACGTGGTCAGACTAGATTATCACAGTATTCCCTTTTGGCATTATAATCTATGAATCTATAAAAGAGAAAGGATTTAATTGATGAAGTTTAGCCCCATTAGCCCCTCATTACCAGATGACATTGTCATCGTTAATCTCTGACTCCAAATGACTATAGATCCAAATTCAACCTTTTCCCTCTAATTTTATATACATTTTACATCTATGATATACACACATGGTTTCAAGGGATTATAAAATACACTCTTTACCTTTCCTCTGCATTAAGTACATGGAAAACGTTACAGATTTCAGAATTATCCTATCTGTAGGGTCCTGACACTTTTTTTTTTTTCCCTCAAAAGGATCTTTTCCAGCAGATTTTAAGAGCAAAGGAAAGGAAAATTGATTCAGACTGGACAAAGAGGCCCAGGGATCGCTATGATAAAGATTTGAGAAAATGATGTGGATCTACCCAGGTAGGTGACATAAATGTTTTTGGGTTTTTTTTAGGTCAGAGATGACCTTAAACAGATGCCCTCATCCAGATACGGAAATGATCATATCACTGTTACCAGGGAATAACAACTTACAAAAAGTCTTGTTGAAGTCTGGTTTTGGATATCAAGTAAGTTCCGAGCAGCAATTTTCTTATATCCATTTATAATCCCCCTAAAAGTTTGCAAAAGAAAAAAGGAATAATTGAAAACATTCAGACAGTCTGTTAGTTTTATACCTCCCTGTATCAAGTCATTCCAAGTAATTTCTCAGGTATTTACTTCACTTTTTAACTATTCCTTCTCTCCAAATTCTGTCCTCAGACAAGAAACAGTACTCAAGAAACTGAACTGCAGTGAAGCGGGTATTTCATCTAGCTTCATTGCAGACAACGAAGGAAAATAATCTGTTGAGTTCAGTTCTGTTTAGATTGACCTGTTGCTGAAGAACAGCTGTGATTTAAGGATATCAGAGACATAAAAATAAAGAAAATGCAGATGAAATATTGAGCTGACAGAAATCAATGGCAAAACTGTTAATTTTATTTCCTTCCAAGAAGATAGCCTCTCTCTCACCCCTTCTCTCCATTTCATAGTGCAATTTTTTTTTATTTTAGAATGCCTAAGAGTGAATGCGATAATGTATTTTAAAAATGTTAAAACCAAGGTTTATGGAGACAATTCTTTCAAGTACAGATGGACATGTCTTCAACCCCTGAAAACAGTGGTTGAACCTTCCTGATGATGGACAGCACTCAGCACTGGGCACCCCATGCCCACAACTGCCTGGGGGCTAATAAGGCAACAGGCAACTCTGGGACACAGTTTGCTCCCTACCGTATCCACCAAACAGGACACAACCAAAAAGCCTCATCTCTTTTTCTCTTTTCCCAATCAGAAATGGCTTTTCTCCCTTTCTCAAATGGGCAGCTGAAAAATGAATCTGTGCCTCATTTTCAACAGTTTGCTTCTCAGAAGAACAAAGTAAAGAAAGATATTTATAGCTCAAATCTAAAGTAAACCATACCTGAGGAGGTGGATTAGACAAAAGTCCGTTTTTATCTGAGGTTTTTGCTACAGATTAGGGAGGATTAAGAAAGCATCCCACTCTCACTGTCGTGTGAATGACTGTGGCAAAGTGGGAGTTTTAGCAGGCTCCCCATTAGCATGAAAGGCCAACAATGTTTAAAGGTAGGCACAGAAGTTTTTCTACCAGCTTGTGTCGCATCTTGAGAACTGACAACAGAGTTCAGAAGAAGTAGTTTGGGTTAATAGTGTACTTGCATGTAAATACATAAAAGCTTCAGTGCCGTAAAGCTAATTTAAAAAAGGACATTTCTCTTTATAGTTCCCCTGAGTATAATAGAAGCTATGATATTCTTTCTACCATAATGTACGTTTCATTAAAGAGCTGGAGCTATAATTGTCTACATCAGTACCTAGCAGCAGACTGGATAAATTGTCCACATAAATTGCTTAATACAACTCTGAGCCCTGTTCCAGAGCACTGGTGACTCCTACAACTGCATCAGCGAGTCCTACCTGAGGTTATGCCACTGCCTGCAGCTCTGCACGGCTTCGGACAGACCCAGAACGACCCCAAACCCCGTAAAATCACCTGGTGCTGAACTTGGCAAACAACATCGCATTAAACATTTAAACCTGTTCACTACGTTCCATGGTGGACACAAAGATTTATGTGACAATTATGTATATGAAGCGATATGCAGGCTATTATCATTCTTAATAAATCAATAAAGTCAACTGAAAAATTAAACTGAGCATGTATGGAACATTTGACAGCAAATATATTTCAGTCTCTTAAGCGCTGTCATTTTCATCGCAATTTACTGCCTGCCCTACAAGAGGGTTAAATCAGAAGAGTGAATAAAGTAAGAGAAGAGGTCTCAGAAAAGGAACTACATTGCATTGAATTGCAATTTACCAGTAAATCAGCACGGCAGAAGGAAATTTTTGTCATAACAGGACTGTAACATTTTTTTTTAAAGCCAGTTTTGTCTTGAACTTGAAGTTAACGTTCATTAATGGCAATTTTAGGACTGTACTAAAATCTAAAATATACTACAAATATAGAGATGTAATTTCATTGGTTTAAGGTTTCTGTGCATTATTCCTCATAAAATATAAATGTTGTTATCGACTTAGTAGGTAGGATGCAAAGTATCTCCTTTTCAAGCCGAAGAAGAAAGGGGGAAATCTCCGAGACAACAGCCATTTTCCAACCTAATGTGTAGACTCAGCACCCTCCCGACTGATTTTTTTGATCTTAATCACATTTTTACTTTCTACAAGATACATCTGCATGAAGGATTTAAGTTTGCACATTTTTCATCCTGCAGCAAAATAGAGTAGTTTCACTTATATATGGTCTCCAAAATCATACACAAATGCAGCAATTTATAGTGTGCACTCATACACGGTATTTATATAAACATAAATATACAGGAGTATTATCTTAAAGCTGTATCTCCAATGAACACATGACAGCTTGCAGTTGTTAGCCCACAGTGTTTTAAGTCAGAAAGCGGTCACAGGGTAAGCAGCGGATGTAGCACATCCACGCGTACCAGGATATTAAATGCTGCTTCATGAGTGCCTTTACAAGTTTCCGTACTCCCTGCCCTCTTTTGTGGAAGTTATCGCTGTATTAGATGTTGTTGAACATATTTGATATGAAAGCATTGTCTGTTTGCTACTAGTATCTAACGAGTATCTCCCCTAGAGTTGCCAGCAAGGTGCTGATTAATTAACTGAAGTAGTGAAGCTGAATTGTACAACAGCTGTTTAGAGAATTGTCATTAACTCGGTCTCTTTCCCCATCTATTCATTCCCTTGCAGTGATACCACTAAACTGTAAATTTGGGAAACTTTCCATCACTCCTACCTTCGCTCGTCCACACTCCATACAGAAGGAAGGGGTGGCTGGTCAAGGCTTATTGATAAAAAGAGAAGGGAAGGGCAGGAAGAAGGAGAAAATAGAACTTCCAGGGGAAGTCACAGCTCTGCTGTCACTTGTCAATGGCAGCAGACAATAGATGGTCCTCCAAGCACAATGTCAAAATGGGAATCACATATATCCTCTGCTGATTGAGAAGTTGAACGGTGTGACAGCCTTTCCCCGGGACTGCTCGGCATCCCAGGGAGGCGGCTCGGCTCTCCCAGCCGGCGGCGGCACAGATAAGGGCAGCTGAGCAGCTGCAGCCCACTCCCACAGTGTAATGACACTTGGCAGAGGAACCCAACCTGTGGACCTCAGCTGCCCCGCTGAATAAAGATGATTATTCAGGAGAGTATAATCTGTATTAAGTGGCAGACGGAGGGGTGGGGGAAGCATTGATAGGAGACGCATTTCTCGTTAAAACATGCTGGATAGGCTTTCTGCACTTGGAAGAACTGCAGATTTCAAAGGAGAAGGTGCAATGACTATTCTTTTCATTGCAGCCTAGGCAAAATTAATGCAAGGCAAAGTTTGGCATGCTCTCCTCGGGATGATCACCTGACCACCTGAGTAAGCTCGGCTTATTCCACTTGACGTGCTTTGCCGTGACACGCTGGAGATCGAAACGTTAACACCAGCTGCATCTCTAACTGCTACTCTCTGCAATTTAATTTAATATTATGCTTCTTCACACAGGCCTCGCTTTATTATGCTTGAGAATTATGAAAACTGGAAATTACACATGTGATTAAACACCATCTAATCACTCCGTGTACTAAATAAGCCAAAATGCATTGGAAAATAGATCAGGTACGATTCTGGTGTGAAACAAATGAATGCAGGAATGTATTGCATTGATATAGATGGAGCATCTGCCTCGTGATAAAATTAAGTGTTGTGACAGAAATAAATCACTGTAGGGGAGAACGCAAACCATTATCCAATAGGATTTTCTCTTTTCTTCTTATGTGACAGGACTTATTGGATTCCCTGATGTTAGACAGCCAAGTGCATCCATGATACGATGATAAATCAAGAAGACTACACGATTTGAAATTTAACAGCTACTTATTTTTGAGATGTTAAGATAAAGGAAAAAAATACTTTGATTTCTGCAAGTAACTATTAAATTGGGAATCTCCTTTTCTGATAATCTGATACTCCGTTACTGTGTCATATCATCAAACAATGCCAGCAGCCAGCAGTGGGTAAAATAGATTTTGGACTAAGATGAATACGGGAACCACTTACCTTTCTTTTTTCTTTTCCAATATTCACAGTTTTATCTAAAGAACACCATATAAAGGTTACTGTTGACATAAAAATGTACTGTTCTTATTACATTTTCATTTTTGCATGAATATATACTCAAATCGAGGCAAAAAAAATGTTTTTTGTTGCTACTTTCTACATTTGAATGAAAAAATCCATATGCTATGTTAAAAATACAGCATAAATAATGGAACTTCAGCATGTATAGTGGTTGATAAATGTGATTCACAAAACATACCTTCGTGTTTTAATAGCTTTCCATTGTTAGAAGTATGCTATTAATTAGTGGAAAAATGGATTCATCTATCCAAGATGTATTTCTTGCTTTTGACCCTTTTTTTCACTATTGTGACTTTTGGCTATTACTTCAAAACGTTATCAACTGTTAGAAGGGATGTAATTGAGGGAAGATTGCTAAGTAAGATTTCTGTAGGTGCATTCTTAAGTAATGCTTTGGGGATTGCCATTTGAACAAAGCAAGAATCACAATTACATAAGCGATGAGGTCATGATTAAAATACAAACTAACAGGTGAAGGCAAGGAATATGAATAACAGCACTGCCAAACACAGTGCCAGTTCAGTTGCCTTTTCTGGAAATACAACAACATAAACCTGATGGTCTCGCAGGTAGGTAGGTAGCGACATCAGCCTTTGAGGCACAGTGTCCATATGTGACTGTCACTGTAAAGCCACCTTCTCCAAGTGGCATCTCTGCAGCTTGCCCCATGATAAGCTGTGCTGGGGAATGACTGAGCAGGGAGGGAGGGCAGAGGGGAGAAAGCACTGAACATTGATCACCTGTAATCACAGTAAACTCCTGCACAATCTTTAACTGCTCTAAACTCTGTCTGTCATCAGACAGACCTAACTCGATGGACTACACCACAAAAGCCATCAAAGAAAGGCAAACTACTCCAGCTGGGTATCAGTGTTTAATGAGTGTGAGGTGCACAAACACAGAGCACTCCCCACAAGGGCAGAAGATACCATAACCCTATCACAACCCGACAGGAGCCATACCACCAGTAAAGCCAGACTCCACAACACAGCTTAGAATGGTGGACTAAGGAGGAGTGTTCCCTCACAGCCAAAGCAAGGAAGGAAGTTGTTTCTAATCGGTTGTCCACACTGTTTGGGAAGCACCATGCTGCACAGGTGAAAGTTATTATCTGACATCCTCTGGCTGATGAAAACATGAAAACTGGCACTTGCTGTTGTACCTCTGGGAAAGGAATGGTGTCAGAGCAGGCAGTTAAGCACCCTGCCACACTGTATGTTAAGAAGCCCTGATTCAGTTTTCTGCAAAAGAGACATGAAGGATGGAGGGAAGACATAAGGTTTAACTTTGCAAGGCAAATCAAAAAGGCAGTTTTATGGAGCCACGTATCACAGGGAGGATATGAGGGCTGAGATAAATAAGACAGCTATGCAAACCAACCAGTGCAGGACTGGGAGGGGTGAGATGCCTCTGCCAGGAGCACACCAGCCATTCAACATTGGCTTAGGCTGAGCAAGAGAAGTACACATCCAGGAGGAAAGTTTTGCCCCATTTTCAAGTGCTCAGGCAAATTCAGAATAAGGTACCAGCTGGGCTGTAAGGCACCTGGCCTGCCAGAAGACCAATCTAGCCCCCAGTCAACAGCATAGTATGATATGTGGTCTCAGACACCCGCTGTTGACAAAAACAGGCTGTTTAGACCAGGTACCATAGCTAAAAGCCATTATTATTATTTTGAGGAAGAAGTGGACTTTGTCTAGCCATGTCTGCAACCTTTTCTCTTACATTTTCAGAAATATTTTAGCAGGCAAGTTTGACAGATGTTTTCTAGAAAGAGCAAGTCTGAAATGACTAGAGTGCAGTAGTCTACCTGATTTGTATCACTGTGGATGTAAACCTTACAATAACCTCATGGGGTAACTGTTATTTCTACCCTGAAATAGTGGCCTACCCCCAACAGACAAAACACTTAGCATTGCAGCACCAAAGCCAACAAGAGTTTTGGACCTGCGGGAACAAGAGCAACAGCTGATGTATCTGTAATTATCTGTCAAAACCACAGGTAACTCGCCAAAATACCATTCATGATTCTAACATGAATGTTGAACTCAAGTGCTCTGACGGGCAGGAAAAGCAGAGTGTGAATATATACTTCAAACTTACTTTCGTTTCTGTGCTTATGCTTTTAAATAAATTCTCTCTTTAATTAAATTAATAAACATCATTACAAAATCTCAAGGGTACCACCACAGGTTGACACAAGACACAAGATTATCATCCAGGGTTTCACACGGAAAAACACAACAGATGACCACAAAACTCTGAGATTCTTAACTAATGTTTGCTGAAAATTATTTCATCTCTGAGGATTTCATGTGTGCTTTGTTTGTCATTCCTCAGCTCACTCCACAGACTACACCTCTGCTGCCACCTCTGGTGGCTGCACCACAGTCAACCCCAGTGAAAGCGCTCACATAGGTAGGTGTGGGGAGATGGACTGTTCATGGAGCAGGGCCGCCATGGCATTCGGTCCTTGGGGTTCCCTCCCATCCCATCTCCCCTTACCATGGGGTATTTCCATTCATGCAAAGCCAGCTGACTTTATTAAAGTCACCTCAGAGCCAGAATAGGGAAGGCAGTGTTGACCATCAAAGAGTCTGGACTTCCACCTCACTTTGAGACCTGGGCTAGCAGGGCAATATAGACACAGGCAGCCTACAAGCCCTACATCACCAGAATAACTCTGTTCCAAGGCCACTCTTACCTACACTAAATTTAGGCTGGTAGCTCAGAAGCAAAGATGTGTTTTCTTTCAGACTCTTCATTTAGATAGCTTAAAGTAAGCTCAGCTGAAAGACTGGATGGTGAGATGGGCCGTAGTGGAAAATGGTGTGAGATAACCTTTTTTATCCACTATGATCAATGCATCAGTGGAAAAATCTGAAGAGCAAGAGGAGAGGAGATGAATACATGCATAGCAAACTGCATTTCAAGTTATTTCCACAGAAAGTTTAAGACTAAATTTGTTTTAACACCCATCTATAAAATCAAGGCATAAAGCAACCAGTGTTTTATCACCAAAAGCATTCAAGTTTGGTTGCCCTTCAGAAAATGAGTAGGATCAGGCTATAATAGCTTTATATGTGAAAACAGTCTTTGATTGACAGAATGTAATCATTTGAAGGGCAGCAAACCCACATTAGGAAAGCAGAATTCTCTGTTCAAGTTCTGGCTTGCAACATCTATTAGCATCTTAACATTTGCTTGTACGAGTTTTTGCTAACTGAATGTATTACTATTCTGTAACTGTGGTAGGAAAATAGCAACCTTTCTTTCCAATGATAAAAATATGTGGGTACTTTTCCTGTAGTTTATATATCTTATACTGTGGGTTATTTCTAAAGGGTATTCTTTTTTAGGGCCTACCATTTATCTTTTCATTCTGAGAAAAAAAAAATAATTTAGCACAATAAGACCTTCACATTATTTTCTGGTATCAATTATTAAGGCAACATGGCAACTCCTATGTGAAAGGTTTTCTGTAACGTGTTTTCTGCAGACAAACACACATAGGGGGAAAAAAACCCCAACACATAAAGTACACATAACCTTGCTGTCTGTCTTACAAAAATACCTACAAGCAAAGAGAATTAATTGGAAGTTTGATCGTAAAAAGAAAGCCTTGTGCTGGTAACCCAACATTAACATGACAAAGCTGGAAAGTGGAACAAAATGAAGCAAAAACTGTTGTATGTTTTTCAAAAAGGATTTGGGGTAGGTTGAGGGGGGTACAAAATACTGTAAATGAGTTTTTTGCTAAATGCACATTATTAGAAACATTTGACTGGCACCAAGATAATACCATTCTCCATAAAAGTAATGAGTAGCTCTGAATAGATAATCAGGCCATTAGCAAGACAAACACCAAAACTCCTCCTAGTATGGTACTCTTGATGTATTATTTCTTTACCAGAACATCATAGTAACAGCAGAAAGATCATAGGTGCACACAGAATCCTGTGTGCATGAAGAGGTATTGAAACTGGGGAGAGAATGTTTCTGCTGTTGGCTTTGTCCTGATGTCCTCTTCAGAACACAGCTGAGTACAAGTGGCCTCTCCTGGGAGAAGGGCGACTGAGGTTGAACAGAAATGAGACTGTTTTAAATCCAGCAATTAGCCCAGGATATCAGCCCTTCCAAGATGACACATGCTGTAGACATCAGGACTCATGAAGAAGACAGGAGCATCTGCTACAGCCCAAGTTGGAGGATGCTGCCACAGGAGAATGGAAGAAGACTACACATACTGGTTTTGTGAAATAGTCCCTTAGGTTTGGGGCAGCAACTTGAAACTCCAGTACCGCTGAGCACACAGGTTATCCAGGAACCTGGAGCTCGAGCAACTGGGCTGGCTTTGTGGCACAGATTTCATGTGAAACACACTGCAAACTGTACCTTTTAGAACAATTATTGCCTTTTTAAGGACAATTATGTATTATGTATGATGTATAATTTATTCCGGAGGTTACTGGTTTATAAAAGAGTCATGGGCAAACTGCCAAGTTATCGTCTGAACTGTAGTTATGAGTAATAACAAGGGTTATAATTTACATTTGTACTCTGTTTTTAAGTTAATGAGCTATCCAGTATGAAACTCAGCACTTGCTTGGCTTTTTGTTTCTGTGGTTTCTTATATTCAAGAATACAGCTTGGTTTTATAATTTGCCTCTCAGATACGTGGTACCCTAAATAACTTTTACTAAGCTGTCAGGGTAGTGACTGTTTGCCTCAACAGAGAAGCCACTGTGTGTTTACCCATAGCTCTTACACGCAGATCTTGACATTTGTACTTGCTCTGGTGAAAGAAGAAATAATACCAGGACAATAGGATTATACCTTCTTCATTAAAAAAGCCCCAACCAACCAACCAAAAAACAATGAAAGAAAAAAGAAAACAATTCTCTGGGATATTTCCACTTCCACCTGGCCACCAGCCACCAGGACAAGGTGCTTCAATACAGCATTTCATCCAGAGTGCAGCTCCTCAAGCAGCATGACACGGAGTCACAGCACTGGGGATGAGCCACAACCTGTATGGGACTAGTGAAAGTACAACCTTCTGGCCTAGGGGTGAGAATGTCAATGACTGAGCCGTGCTGTCATGCACACTCAGCTGACCAGATAGCTTGCTTATATTAAAAACCTGGATTAAATTTAGAGTGGCAAGAAATTGGGCTAACCCACGTGGTGAGCAGTCCTTTCTGTAACAGAGCAATAAAGTCAAGTTGAACACCAAGGAGGATATTGAAACTGAGGAAACAATGGACTCAGTGAGTTCAACTGAGAAGGAGCTACCGGGATGTCCTGGCAAAAACATTAAGAGACAGAACTGATGTGAATGACAAGAACAGAAGGGTAGAAAATACAAAGTGGCTTGGTGTTAAGAGGTCCAGTAATGTCTGTCACAGAGAATAATATTTATAAATCCTGAGTTCATCCTTTGGTGAACATAAGCTTGGCAGGATCGTCAAGCTTCATTTGCCCTTTATACCCATGGCACTGCTAATGGTAGCCCAGGGGTACCTCTGCTTCCCATAAGAAACTTGTAATCACTTCCCCCAGAAAAAGTAGAAAATTATTAAGTCCTTGGCACATACAGAAGCAGCAATAATTAGATGATGCCATGCCTGGACTTTTCGTCAGTCAAGTTCCAGTCATGGTTGTTAAGTGCTACTCTGGTGCCAAGTATTAATTATCTGAAAATTAGTGTTTGGTGATGGATCAAGTCTTTTCTCATCATAGCTCATTTCCATCAGCATATGGGAGAACTAAGCCCAAGCATTAGTTAAGAGAAAGAGGGTGGAAGTAAGCATGACAGAATTTTCTCTGGAAGTTTTACTGATTCACTTGCTTTTTCCCCAATGCCTTGTTCCTGTCTCTGCAGCCTCGCTTCATCCTCTCAACCCAAAGACTTGGCCCACTTGCCTGAGTCAGGATGAGGGCAGCTGAGCCAAGGAGATCCAACTGCAGAGTGTGATTCTTTCCAACTGAAGACCTAAAGACAGCTCCACAGGTACCACCTTCTGTTCATTGACTACTCAGGGAGCCAAAGGCAGCTCCATGGTGGGATGATTTGCCAACTTCCTTTTCAAAGCTGGTGAAGACATCTTCTCTAAACTGGAGGAAAGATCTGTCTTTTAGTTATCACTCAGCTTAAAGCAAGAATGTAACTATTATAGTAACTACCTTAAGGGAAGAGACAGATGAATACTGGAGGTGGGATTCACTTCTCCACTGCAATAGGCTTTCTTCTCCAGCTTTTGTAGTGCAGTGGCAGCCTTGTGGAGCTGTGGCAAGCCCGAGAGTAATGTTCAGGTACCAAGAATGGACATCCTGCGTTCAATCTTCCCTTTGTTTTACATTTTTGCAACTCAGGGTGGATGAAGTTCGATGCTTACTTCTGCAATGTGAGTTAGTTCCAGAATAAAGCTCTTTCACACAGTCACTGGATTACCCACTATCCTTTTTGTCTAGTAAAAGCCTTCAGAGATTTGTTTTTGACTGCTGCTATATTTCCACAGGACAAAATCTTCTCTTTCTCATCAGTCTTCTACAAGCAAAGCAGTTAAACATTCTACAACCAGCCATGAGAAAAGAGGGAAAAAAAAAAGGACTGTCCTGAGAAACTGAAGGGTCACAAAACTTCCAAAAAGAAAAGTCAAGGGCTTAAGTTTTAAAGCACTCCCTACAAAGGTGTTAGATACAGAATATTTTTCTCTGCTTGCTAGGTTTTGAACACAGACCATAAGGCTTTGAAGGTTTCTTGCTCTCAAGGCTCTTACTAATGTTGTCCAACATGGTCAAACATCAACAGAAACCTGGAAAACACTTCCAGACTGAACCCCAATTCTTACACTGAGCTTGAAAAATAGAGATGAGAGAGATCTACCACAGAGCTATCACATCCCCTGGCTTCATCACCACCTTAGGAGACATGGGAGACACGCCACATGATGCATCTCAAGGCCACCCACCTTGCAGCTCAGTCTCCTGCTCACTGTGGGTGCTGCTGTGAGCATACTCCATGGAGTTATTTAAAAGAACAAAAAATATGCCTGACAAGAAGCACATGAAAGGCAAGTGGATGGAATCAATATTAGCCTAAACATGTTCCTCTGTCTAAATGAACCTGAGTTGCTTCAAAGGAGAAAACCTCTACATGATGGAAAGATGAATGAAATCTGGGAGCAATAAGGAAAGAGAAAACCTGGGGGTGAAGGAGGGGAATGATGCCCCCAGATTTTGCAAAATGACAGTCTCCCCCAGGACTGCAGCTGGCTGCCCGTACATCAGAAAAACCCCGAAGCTACTACCATTTACTTGGTGTTCTAAGCGGTAATTGCTCAAGAAGCAGGGTGTCATAAATAGCTCCCGATGGTCCTCCCACTCCATGCTGGCTAATGCTGGAGCAGCAGAGAATCTTGTCCTGTATTTCTAGTGTTCATTATTAAAAGGTAATAGCAGAAGAAATATGCAATCCATTTGTGTTTGTGAAAAAAGGGATTACTAAATTATTAACAGGTGCTTTTTAAACACAAATGTAGAAAGATTTCTAGATTAGAATGAGATAAATACACACAATTAACATTACATGGAACAGTTGAGCTTTTGTTCCTCAGCAGACAAGAAGGCAGTACTCACACAGGTATGCAATACATGTTACTGCAAATGAAATACAAAATGTCATATAAATTCCTCCCATGATAATTGTGTAGTGGGCATTTCTTAGAACTGGTCTTATCCTCAGCCTATTTAGCTATAAAAGCAACGCAGTTCATTAGTCGCTCTTCCATGCTACTTTAACTACAATAAGGCACTTTGTATGTCCCTTATATCACTCATCTTTAGATAGTTTTGGCAGGAGCCCACCTAAGTATTCATGACCTCTACTGATACTCTTTATAAAACAATTGTCCTAAACCAGCTTCAGTGCCTGACTGCAACCTCTGGCCATCATCACCCACGAAAGCAGGATCATCTGCAGAGTGATGCTGCTCTCTCAGAAACTGATTTCAAACCACCACAGAATGTTTTGCCCTTCTCTAGCCTAAGCAACTCCATGGGACCTTGCCTTTGATTACACAGGAAGTCCAGATCAAGCCCCTTGTTAAGTTTTCACATGGCCACTTTAAGATGCCTTGGGGATCAAAGAAAGAAAATACTTCCAAGAATGGCTCTGAAACAAGGAAGAAAGTTTGGTTTCTGTAATTAAGAGAACCCTGAAACTTCAGCTCAGACTTTGCTGGAAGGAAGGAACAGAGCTCAGGGGTAAATAAAGACTTTACATCCAGTCTGTTGGAGTCACTTAAGCTTTTTGCAACTGATGCTCAGACTCGGCAAAGGTGCTAGGAATATGGGTAGCTTTATAACTGCCCCTGTGGTACTGCCCTTTCAGGGGCCGTGTCCTGAGCCCCTTAGAGCAGAGAAATACTTCAGCAGAAAAAAACACAGGAAGGTGAATGTTTTCTAAGCGATGGTACCAGCTCTGTGACTGAAGGAAGATGGTTGCTCTCTGGATCTCAGCGGTACGCACCGAGGAGGGCCCTTTCCTGGTGCTAGTATTGCCCACCCACACCAGCAGGTGCAGCTGTATCTGAATCTATCCCCGGTGTGAGCCTGGCTGCCTGCTTGCATTTGGGACAAAGATAAAACACACTGCCCTTACAGAGTAGCAGCTTCTTCTATTAATCCATATTTCCCCGATATTGATAATTCTGTGCAATTTTGTTTCAGCTGCCGTGATAAATACCTGAAATTAAACCATTTTCATGTTCCCTCCCCCTGTGGTGCAGCTTTATATCCATGCCTCTACAGCTGCAGAACAAAACAAGACTCGGCAAAGTGTTTAAAATGTCATGGGTTACTTTTTTTTACGTCTCTACACAGATCTTAATGCTTTGCAAGATGTAACCAGGCTTCTCCCTCACCCTGATTTATGAAAACTTCAATTTAAAAAGAGGGGAAGGAAATCATGCCTTACTCTGCCCTTAAATGTCAGTCAACCTTAAGACTACGGAACAGGTCTCTACTTTTCAAATGTCAGTAAGACTTCTCATAAAAAAAACATGGGCGAGATGTCTGTATAGTTCACATGCCGTATGATCTCATTTTCAAATGTTTCTGATCTTTCCTTTCTTTCCCGGTTTGGCTGGCAGAGTAAACCAATTCGTGGCGCCCTCCCATCTGCAGCTCCATCATAAAAACAGTCATGTGCCCCCTGATATCTTGATCTTTAAACACTAACTTTTCTTCCTCTTTCTTCCCCACCCCCCATTTTAAACAATACCTTCAAGTTAGGTTTAACACCTCAGAAAACAGGGCCATAAAATAAACAAAAGACCCAAGACTAAAATTGAACATAAAAGTTGTTACAGATATTGTTTCTTGACAAATAGCCTCTCCAAACATCATAAATTGTCCAAAACCTCTTAAACCTTTGCTCTACATCACCCACGTAGGACTGCAAAGGGAATACAGCCAAGGAACTGCAGGCTAATTGAAAAATCATTCACTTGAGATACGGTAAGTATCATGCTCCAGATCTATGAAAGTATACAGAAACTTGACACAAGTGGCATCCTCCATGAACTAAGCAATTGACTAATCAGCAAACTCAAAAGGAAAATAATCTGTTTTTTCCTTCCTTCCATTGCTGAATTTGCATTTAATAATTCATCTGAGATAAAAACAAAACAAAACAAAAAAAATTAAAAAACCCAAACTCTTCAAGATGCATTGGGTGGCACCAATTCCTTCCCAGCCTCTAGGACTGCTGCCTGTCGAAAAGAAAACTACAGTATTGACTGGTAAAGCTGGTATAAGGACCCAGGAGCTGCTATTTCTAAACTCCTATTATTCAAAGATCGTTATCACAGTTTTCCATTAGCAGAAGTAAGTAAAAGCTTTGCTGTATAACTGACAATGTTATTTTGGGGGAAGGGGAAAGAAGGCTCGATATTGTACTGCAAGAGTTATCCTATCGATCCTGACTTTTTGTAAGATTTTTGTGCCTTTATTCTTGAGGCCATTTAGCATCAATTTTGCCTATTCTTAATTTTACAGTTAGTAGGAGATTCTGGATTTTACATGTACAGTACAAATGGAAACACCTGCAGAAGCTGTTACCTGATATTTCATATTCTGCACTGTCACCAAAAATCCCATTTAGCAGGTTTAGCATATCCCTCTACACTACCAAAACACATTTCAAGCTCTGTCCTTCCACTGGGTTCATGATGCAGTGAAAACAGGCCATGATGTCATGAATTCCCAAAGTCTGCTCCGTTCACTAACATCAGTTACCTTTAGACTCTTGTGCCTCAGGAACTGGATTTTTCACTCTTACTAATTGCCTCAACCTTCCACTCCATTTGAAGCAGTAGATGAGCACACATATGCTTGGGCATGTACTTCTCTGCTTGTATTGGGAGACTATAAGCATAATTGTATTCAGAGAAATACATCAGACTGTTCATTTTGGAATCGCTATGAACGTAACATCAGGGATATTGACACCATCTTCAGAAGATCCTTCTATTATCTCTTTTGGATGATCACAGCATGGGTCATCCTCCCTATCTACAGCGACAAGCTGCTAACATGACAAGACAAAATATCCTGTTTCTGAAGGTTCTGAATCAACTATTGATAAAGTAATCCCAGATAAAGCTCCATATGCTTTGTGCCTTGCACTTTAAAATACATATGAAAAATGTACAGCAGAATTCTAATAAAGAGCCAGGAAAAAAAATATACTTGGACATTCTCCAGAGAAAGAACACTCTCCATACTGACACAGCACAAGTAAACAAACAAAATAAACCTCCACAGGGAAAGTATATTAAAAGCACTAATTGCATCATGGAACATCATGCCACTTCTTTTTTTTTCTCATTGTACAGTTATTAGGTAGGTACAGTGAGAGTCGGTGAAGGAGACAAACAAAAGAGAAGCAGAGGAGCAAGATGGACAACGGATATATTAACGCACGGTCCTTCAAGGAAGAACAATCAGCCAGACGATGACCATGTCCAGACTACAGGACCTAGGAGGAGGTTTCACACCAGCTTCAGTTCAGCTTTCCTTCCAGCTAAATGAATAAAAAGCCACTGAGCTTTTCATAGTATACAGCAACAAGGATAGTCCCACAGCTCCCGTAAGAAAAACATGCAGCTCAGATGTATTCACTGTTTATTTAGGCAATCTGAAGTTTCCCAATTAGAAATATTTCTAGAGATTCAGCAGTTGCCAGCTCTGTAATTAGTCAGAGCGCTTGAAAACAGTGCTTTCCAATCTGTGGTCCACAGATCGCTCACAGTCTCTGTTTCTAAGTAGTTTAAGAACAATTACGACCAAAGCTGAGACTGCTAGTTGTGGTCTTAAGCTTTGTACAGAGTTTAATATATCCAGTAGAAATATTTCACAGGTCTTCATATCAAGGACAGCTGAAGACTATCGAACAGTCATGACTTTGCTTACTCCTCATTTTGACTTGCAAATACTCAAACAAGTCTTTCTGAACACAGCACCTGAAAATATATTCTCATCTCTCTGGAATTTCATTTCTCAATAATTTCTTGCTTTTCTTTCTTAATGGTATATTCCCACCCCACCCCCATGCATGCGAGAGGCCATCATCCTGCAACTGTGCCTGTGCTCCCAGACTCCAAAGAATTTCTCACAGATCATGGGGGAATCACAGGCACTGGCTCTGAGAACCTGGGATTTGTTTGGTGGGCCAGACACCAGATGTGAAGTATTGGGGTAATAAAATTGTATTTATTACTCTAAGTGTTGATTTCTGAAACAGCAGCAGCTGGGGCATGTTTGGGCCTTTGAAAAAGCTGCAACAGGTGTTTACAACTGGACAGCCAAAAATACAGGCCATTTTAAAATAAAAAAGTCTAACTTTCTGTGCATTTGTTTGCAAGAGCTAACATTACATAAATTTATGTAATCCGTTTTGAATTCTATGGATAGAAAAACAGGCACATGCCAAATTTTGAACTACGTATTTCAATGATGAGCAATCATGATCACCTTAAGATAGGAGAAACCTTGAGAAACAAAAACAAAAACAAAAAAAACCAAAACAAAACAAAA
>VWZY01009915.1:207857-219012 GCA_013399075.1 Chloroceryle aenea | reverse complement strand
AAAAAGAAAAAGAAAAAAAAAGAAAATCTGCCACAGAACATCTGTTTGCTTTATTATTGCATATTCAAAACGGACTGAAACTTGGAGCAGAAATGTCTTTCAAATGGCATTCATTTCACTAATTCAAATTTTCTTCTCTATTGATGGGAATATGCAGAGGTATGAGAAATGAAGATAAAGCATATTAGAGATGTTTTGCTTATAAACTGAAGAAAGCAAACTTCATCTCTAATCCAACCGTAACACAAAACCAAAAATCTTTGCAAATTAATTATTTAAAAGAAACATTTTCACAACTTTCCAAATGCTGCCTTCATTTTTTAGTCAAGTTCTGTTACACCACCACAGCCATGCCACTAGGCAAGGATATACATGTAGGTCAAGCAACAGAAACATATGGCAGAGAGCATGACCAGGTACCATCTCTCTTTGTCTTGGGAGAGGAGGGAGGACAGCGGGAGGAATAACACCTCCTACTGCAGAACTGGATTTTGCCTGCTAGTGCTGATTAGGAGATGCTGAATCCACATATGAAAGGGGTTCCATACCAGATGGCCACAGGAAAGCAATGAAGAGCTAGAAAAGAGTTGAAACAGGAGAAGGAGGATTTCACAGCTTTTGAAGTGGACTGGCCAAACTTGCAAGAAATGGAGATGTGAAGAAAGAGCTAACATGATGCTGCCGAGTGCAATGGTCAGCTACAATCTTTGAATGATGTTGTCTTGGAAACATGACCTATTTTTACTTCAATCCTAAAAAGACGGCAAGAAGAGAACACAAACAAACCAAAGACCATTTGATATGAAAAGGGGCGGGGGGAAGAAGATTGCTCATCATTAATATTGTGAGGTTTTTCACAGTGCAGGTTGATGAGGTGTACAGCTGCAGCCTGTGTTGAGTGCCAGTGCAACATTATCACTTAAAACTCTCCTTTACTATGATGCCTACAAAAAGACTGTTGAGAGTTAAACTGCTAGTGAACTGATACCATCATCCACCATGACTCCCAGCATGCTTACTGCCTCTCCAAGTGTTTACAGCTTCCTCATACTTCTAAATACTCCTCTCCGTTTCTTGTCTCTTCTTGCTACCCAGGTCAAAGGCTGCTCACAGGGTCTATGGGCATGTAGCAAGGACCATAGAGGCACTCAGTCCCTGTGGTGCCTTGGTACATCCACAGCCCTCATCTCCAAGAAGAACTCAAAGAGGACATCAAAGAGACCAAGCAGCTTGGCAGACCCCCCCCCAGCCCCTCTGACCAACACTGAATCACACACAGACCCTGCTGCAGTGTGTCTCCTTGATCACTACACCACAGCACTTGCAAACCTTGCAGCATTTCCACATTTCAGGAGTGGCTTTATGAGAAATCAGATGCTGTGGCTTTACTCAAGTATCCAAATATATATAAAAAAAAACACAATAAGGAGGATGGTAAGAGTGTCAGTTAACTTGATGCTGAATTCAATACTGATTTGGGCTGGGTGTTTTTTTACACCAAAGACATGCTGTCCCCAAACTGCAGAACCAGCAGAAGGCTTATGAAGGCTGAAGAAAGTGATCTGAAGACAGATTTTGCAGCCCATATAGGTAAGGCTTGAGGCAACTAAAAAGTAGTTACATTTTAGTGCCTTAAAGGTTGGACCATCCATGGCTACAAAGCCCATTCCCTTACTTGTGACCTCCAAGCAGAGCCAGTGGGAATCTGAGTTTATAGGATGGCCTGGACACTTCATTCCTCACCTCGCTGACCTACCCTCTGCTCCCAATGACCATACAGGCAAATAATTATCTTAGCTGATCATTTCAGTAGGAAAGAAGAGTTTGCACATGCAAATTTTATCACCTGTCTATATAAGTAGTGCAATCCGCACAGACTGTAATTCCTGTGTCCGCTTTTACATTTGTGCCATCATTTACCTTGGCTCTTAACAATTATTATTCAGCATTTCAAGTGCCATCTGTGCTGATGATAACTAAATGCCTTCAAGTATATTGGAAATAGATTTTCTGAAGTTTTACCTTGTACCGGGCACAGTCAGCATCAGAAAGATGTTCTCTATAGAAGCTGACATGTATTTAGCTATTTTTCATAGGGATTGGTTTATTTAAATTTAATGTGTGTAAGTCTAAGTTACCAAACAGAAAACAGGCACCTATAATGAAGGAAAATCACCGCATCTCAACAAGCACTTGCTCTCTGTGGGTCAAATTCAAATCCACTCACATAGGAAACATTCACATGCAGCAGGAGTGAATTTAGTCTTATAATAGTTACATGTATCTTGAGACAAAACCCTATTAAGTAAGAGAAAAAAATCTCTTAAGTTCAATGAAGAAATGCCTTAAGACTTCACGACATCGACATCAGTTGCCATTAGAATTAAAATGTGAAATATAACGACTGATAACCAACAGACACATGAGGCTGACTATTCAAAATGCTTGGTGACAGTTTAAACTAGTTGAAGTGACACATGGGAACAGATCCAGACTAACACATCTCTGCCCATCGTCTTAGTGTAAATGTCAGTGTGGAAGTAGAGCCTGTGAAAAAATTTCTTAAATGCTTTTCCCCTTTAAAAATCAATCATTAACAACTGCTTGCTAATGTCTTGTTTTCTTTTTAAATGAAATAGTCATAGTCAGCGATTCATGCATTTTTAGAGGGATAAAGACACACAAGAACACAAAAAAAGCCCAAACCCCAAGTTGCAGACATAGGTAAATACTGTATAGTGTTGGTTTTTTAACAAAAAAAAAAAAACCAAACCAAATACAAACAAACAAAAACAAAACAAAAAACAACAAACAAACAATCAAACAAAAACAACACACACACACACCCCAAACAACAAAAAAAACCAAACCAACAAACAAACGAACAAAACAAAACAAACCACAAAACTGTAGGGAAACCACAAACACATGGACAGCTCTAGAGTATTTCAAGTCATCGAACAGATAGACCATGGCAAAGAAACAAAGTGGGAAATTTCCTTCTGTTTCCTCTCCTGTTGCTGAATGGATTTACTGACTGCAATGGTATTAGTTATATGACAGCCATGCCTGACTATGCAAAGTCACTGGGACAAACTCAGCAACACATGGATTTGTCCACGTGAAAAGTTTTGTGGATGAGAGGGGTAGGTTAATGTAGCCCCAACATCAAAGCCAGCAACGACCAGTCTGGGACCTGGGCAGACTTGAAGCTGTCAGAAGCCTGTAAAAGTCTTGAAATAAGAAGCAAAGCAAGGGTGAAATATTCCAACCCAACCACATGCCAGTATGCTTTTTGCAGCAGCGATCCACCACCTCCAACATGTCCCAGCAGCAAACTCTTCTCCACAATGGAGAAGTAATGAGAAGAGAGGAGCTGAAAGGCTGCAGGAAGGCCTCCAGTATGTTCTCTGTCATCTTCCTTCTCCTTGCTCACCTCAAGTCGGAGCTCCTCACAGTTTAATTACAAACCACAGACATGTGCAATTCTATTAGTCAGCCTAAAGCGCTGGCATTAGATAAGCTTGTGCTCTGAATCCAGTTACTAAGACACTGCCAACAAGCTCAGAGGTTCAGAGCCTTTTTTCTATGCAGGTCCGTTTGGCCTGGAAATCGCATACATATACACTGACTTGAGCTTAACAAAGAATGTTAATTTGGGTCAGTGAACTACCACTAATTGAATTCTAATAGATGTCACCATAACTGAAGTGCTTCAGCACTCTCAAGCAAAATGGCAGTGGAGTAAAGCAGGCACTTCTACAGCACTGGGGAAGAGAAAGTCTGTCCTTCAACTGCCTGGTTTCTTCCCTTTCCAGTTTTAACTACTGCTCAGAGATAATAAAATGCAAATGAGATGCTGGCTTGACAGCTCCCTCAAAAGATCTTCAAGAGCAGGTTTTAGTTTTTAAGGGTGGTACTTGCTGTCTCCAAAACTGAACAAACCTCAAGCTACTCCTGACGCAGGCAGAGCTGCAAGGACTTGGAATACAGAGCTGATAAACTTCAAAAGCGTAACAGACCACCAGCAGCCCCTTCTTCCCAAGATCACTGATTTGAAACACACCATTTTGATTTTTTTTTGCTTGAAGTCCTGTGGTGGCTGAGAGCAGTAACCCCAAAGTGCATTTTTTCCAATACCTGCAGAGCCTGGCAGCACGTGGATGCCACGAGACTGCGCACAGCCCAGCACCCACCCACACCAAATGGTGAAGGTTGTATTCAGAAGGAAAAAGGAAGTTAATTTAGCTGAAGTAAACTTAGTGTGATTCACACTAGCTTAGCCATGGCAAGGCTCCTTCTTAGTTCACCTGAAAGTAAGAGATTTAGAGTCAACAGACCATGAGAGTGCTGGTTTGTGCCTCAGTTAAGATGGAGTACAGAACACAAGACAAATTTTCCACCGGCTTGCATCCTCTGTAGTCACTCATCCCTGCTCAAAATGGATGTGAAACTGCTGCTGTAGAACAGTGGCATTTTGCACAGCTGTGCGTAGTGACACAAGGGGCAGGACGGTGGAAAATGAAGCCCAGTGAATTCTACCCTCTAGGTAAGTGGGCAGTATCAGCTGGCCCCTATGTATTAGGCCAAACTGGGGATGATCACCACAAATGTTAAACAACTGCTGGAATCCACATGTTAAAAAACTCTGAAACTTGAGATGTCAACTGAAATTTGCTTTACATGGTTATACGGGACAGGCAGTTATACATCCAAACACTTAGCTGGACCTCAAAATAGTCAAATGAGGGTAGGAACTTCCCCTCACCAAATGAGCACAGAAAATACTTGAGGGAGTGAGAGGCGGGGAAGAGAACCAATTTTGCTTCTTTTTTCTTTGCTGTCCAGAAAAGAAACGTCAAAAATAGCAAATTCAAGATGCACAGGTTCAAACAGGTACCACAAAATCTTCTCCGAAACTGTTCCTTTATCTTTTAGTCACACGTTACCATGTGCCATTGCACAGAGAAATAAAGCAGAGATGAAAATCTGACATGTCGACTCCCAATTTGGCCCAGTATGTAAAAGCACTAGACCTATTCAGAGGGGGGGACACACATGCACACACAGACCACTGCTAACAGAAAAGCCCTCCTGGTAGGGCAAATGGTGCTTTAAAGTGATGACTGAAATGGCTCTTGAGTCATTCCTAATTAGAGACCCATCCCTCTGATAAGACACGTGTGACCTGCTGACATCAGAGGAATGACCTGAGTTTATGCAGTTTACTTCAGGGGTACCAGACCTGGATACTGCAGAGCCTTCTGGTTCCCCAGAGAGCAGGATTAGCACACTGCACACACCAGCCACCTCCAAAGTGCATGCTTCTTAGCATCTCTCCCTCTGGGGATCACCTTAGCACAAACTCATGGCTGGCAAGCACTGAGAGTGCAGACCACTCCATCATACCAGTTACATCGTGCCACTGGCCACTTGTCATGAAGCAGCACCACCAGAAAAAAACATAAAAACATTATGTTGGCTTCTAAGGAGCTACCTTGGATGCCCCTACACACAACCTGTGATGTGCTTCCATCCTGAGACACATAGATTATCTGTAGGTGAGTCAAATCTAACCCTGTGTCCACTCTCATGTGCCACCCTGCCCAGAGTTAGCAAGACAGGGAAAACAAAGAAAAATCACTGTTAGTCCCACAATAGTGCCGTACCCTTCTGAAATGCCACCAGTTAAAGTACATTCGGCAAGGAATGTGGAGATGGTGGACAACATCAGAGGCATTACAGAAACTAATCCTAGCCTTTCCTCTGCTGTTGCCTTTCCCATGTTATTTATCCCGTCACATCCTGCCCTTCAACTTCGCCTTCATTTCTGTCTTCCATTTTCTTCATCTCTCCCTCTTGGTCAGATCCCACAACCATCAATTCAGCACCCCACGTCTTCCTTTCCCACCATGGGTTTTATATACTCTCCAATTAAACCTCCTTGTCCATAAAAGAAATGAATAGCCCTCAAATAACTACAGGTAATGCTACTACGTACTTTTAAATAAATAGGTCATATATATTTGTCTATTGCAGTAAAACAAACAAACAGACAAAACCCCACAGCTCTCTTCCCAACTGTCTGAGACAAGGAGCTCTCATGCAGTCAGTGTCCACCCATGAGTCAGTGGGCTCATCTCTGCATTACTGCAGTAAAGACAGATGTAAAACCGAGATCTTGATCATCTGCAGCCTAAAAAAAAAAAAAAAAAAAAAATGTTTTGGCAGTTTTCATCAGAGGAACAGTTTTAAGCAGTGCCCTGCTGCACAAATGCTGCCTTCCGTTAACTTTTACTGCCATTTCAAGGGGACCTGTAATATTTTGTCCTGAACTGTTGCACACCACTGCAGAGTTCAGTTGAATAGCTGTCATATTCTGCACCAGCACAGGAGGTGTCTCTGTGGAGAATAAAATAATCCTTATGTGTAGTTTCTAAATTAATTTATTTAATTTGTAAAGCTCTTTGGAACTCTGCAAGATGAAAGAAGCTACATAAATGTAAAATATATCACCATTATTGCTGTTTTCTTACCAGCATCTTCCATTTTCTAGTTGGTATTTTTCTCCCATAGTGTATGACCTTGTATTTTATCTAAATTAAATCTCATCTTGTTAATTTTTGCACAGTTCTTTAAACTCTCAATATCCTTTTGTTATCTCTCTCTCTCTGCCTTCCACTTTGTTTATGATCCCTCTTAATTTGGCATCATCTGCAAATTGTATTTCTCTGTATATATTGTTTAGGAAAGTATTAAACAATATTGTGATCAGCACTGACCCTTGTGAAACCTCCCCTGATATTTTTCCTAAATTGATGTTGTAACATTTATAATTAGGTACAAGAGGACACAAGAAGTAGTAACAGGCAGCAATTAAGGAAAGGAAAATATAAGCTATCAGTAAAAACTCTTGACAGTGAAATCTATGAGAATGTACAATAGCTTCCCAAAGGAAGGGTTGAAAGTCCCAACGCTTCCTAAAAAATACATTAATAGTAAATAAACTACTAAATAATAATAATAATGTTTAGCACATGGTGTATAAACTGCTTGACACATTCAAAGCTACTCACAAAAACAGGTAGTTTGGGGAAGGAGTGAAAATTCTAGAAGACAAAGCACCCGAAAATCTTTTCTTTCTGCATATGTAACAGTCTCTCCCCAACCAGCATGACTCAGGGACAAAGCTCTCCTGCAAATAAACCTGCACTACCAAGGGGATATGCATATGCTTGAGAAGAGGACAGGATGACCTAGCACTTTTCATTTTCTCTGTTGCTGTAAGCTGCACATCCCACTACACACTCTCCATGGGATAAGGTCTCAGTCACCAAAACCTAACCTTACAAATCCCTGTCCTCTTGATTTTTTTCTTCTGTTCTTTTTCTTTCTCTTTTTTTATTATACAATAAACATAGAGGGTAATTTCAACCTGCTGGCAGCAGATAGGACTAACTCCCTCGTGAAGACAGCCTTGAGAATCAACATTTTGAGACTCAACAACTGCCAGGAAGGCTCCTCTCAAAAATTTTAGTTAATCCATTTATTCTCTCCATCCAGAGATGAAAGAATGAAAGCAGGGCAAATCTCCAGCCTGTGCTGGTATTCAAGAGAGATCTCAGGACCAAATCCACTGGGATGAGAGGACCTCTGAGCCTGCTAATGGATACACTACACCTACATTTGGTCCTTCCTTGACTTTGACTAAAGTCATTAAGGGAGACCTTGGACAAAAAGTAACTGATAAGAGCTTGGAAGCAAAAAAAATCTCTGCTACAGGATATTCCAGAAGTGGATGAGGCCTCATATCTCAGCCTTTTCACCTGAGGTGACCATCTTGCTGATGAGCAGCACCAACCTTAGAAAGTATAGCCATCACCCATGTGATCCACCAGCCAGTCTGCATAGGCACTCAGGAAAGATGACCACTCCTTTGAGCAAAATTCTCACTCCCATATTCTGCAGTTGGAAACAGCAGTTCTCCTCTCCAATAAGTCTTTCATTTAGTTAGTCAGTATTTCACTTATCCTCCTTCCTACTCCATCACAGCTTTTGGGTTGGGAGCACAAGCAATTCTCATGCTCCACTAACCCAGGGGTAGTTAAGAATATGCTGAAGATTAAGTGTATAAACAACCCTTCTCCACTGTGTTGCTTATGCACCTAAAATGAAGCCTATGGTCCCGTGTTAGCCAGTGCTCTCAGATGCCTGAAGCTCATAACCTGAGCACTTCATGGGTTTTGGCAGCCACTTGGTGGCTTGACACCTACATTGCACCACGTGACATCAACAGAGTTGATGTCTGATCCCTTACTAGAAAAAGCTCAGTTTTGCAAATGAGTAAAACTGTAGCAATTAGTGTTGTGTACTTCCACTTTTTTAAAACCTTTTGTAGTTTACAGTTGTAAAACAGGTTATGCAGAGAGAGACAAATAAGCAGAATACAGATGGGAACAGAGAGACCTAGAAGCACAACAAGTGAAGAGGGAAAGGGAGAGCCTAGCATGGGAGACAACTACATACCAGTATTGGTTTGGAGAAATAAAGAACAGAAAGGACACTGAATACTGCAGAAACTACCAAACTCACATGAAAAAGGAAAAAGAAAAAAGTCTGGAGTCATGTTCTCACTCCTACAGCCAGGGAGAACGTTCATGAAGCTCTCCAAAAATGGACAACAGAGGGAATATAAAGGTGGTTAAGCCAGGCATCCTGATGGAAGAAGAAAGCTAGAAAGCGGTAGAACTAGAAGGCAGTGAAAAAAAGCTGAGAAGCTGAACTGCTGAAAAAGATAAATATTTGGAGGAATACCACTGACTTATCACATTGCTCAGCATTCCTCAGGATCTTTGCTAAAGAAGGGTTGGCATAAACATAGTCCATTTAATGTTAGAAACACAACTGACAGCAGATGGACACTTTCAAACACATGACAGAGCCCTGGAACAAGCTGCCCAGAGAGGTTGTGGAATCTCCTTCTCCAGAGACTTTCAAAACCTGCCTGGATCTGTTGCTGTGTGGCCTGCCCTACGTGACCCACCTCTGGCAGGGAGGTTGGACTCAGTGATGTCCAGAGGTCCCTTCCAACCCCTAACATTCTATGATTCTAGTAGACACAGATGTTTAGCACCAATAGCACCAGAGATGCTTTCAGAAGCCGTGTTGCATTTTGATTTCCAGAGAATAAGCAGAGGAATGGAAGATTTCCATGCTCTGGAAGACTGATATCAACAGCCACAGCTGTCCAACCTCACTGACCTCTGCCACTTGAGTTCACATGGGGTGAGAAATAGTTCACTGAAGAAAGAGGAGGGGCATCACAACACCTTAAAACCTTACTGTCCTTGCAAGCCTGTAAGGCCGGGCTAGGCGTACGGACTGGGTGCAACGCCTTGTCTGCAGTAGAAATCAAGCCAGCAAATTCCAGGTGGTGGTTACACTACCACGCCTTTTGCAATGCTTCCAGTGCTGCCATCTTGTGTTTCCACCTGTGCCTCCCCACTCAAAATGCTGCTTTATTTCTGAAAAGGTCTCTTACCTGCTCATGTAACACGCATGGCTAATGTTTCAGAAGTTACTTACGACACACATCTGTTAAAAAGCAGACAATTTTTTCACCTCCATATATTACATGAGACTCCCTACAAGTATGTGTGATAAATGCACCAAATTTAAGAATTAAAGCCACATTAGAAGGCATTGATTTTCTTTACAGTAAGATGAGCCTCTTTGGGAGCTGGATGGAGGTAGCGCACTGAGCAGACACAGCATGATTCTGGCGAGGCGGAGCATTTGGGGAATTGCTCCCGCAATAGGAAAAATTTGTTTTAATTAGGTTGGCTGGTGGTTCCCAAAGCAACGTGCTGTGAGTGGGAAGAAGAAATGAGGATGGGACTGTAAACAGCTTGTTGTGCTCTCAGCCTCTGAGTCACAGCACAGAGAGGGAACTTGTGCTCCTGGCTCTGCTGCCAGAAGAGTCTTAGGAGTGCGAGGAGGGGCGAGGGAGGTGATGCGTAGATACCCTTTCCCTTTTGCTTTACTCCTGAATTGCTTATAAAAGCAGATGAGGCTTTTCTCTCCTGAACATGGGAAAAGATTCAAGGAAGAAGATAATAACAAGCAATTAGGGCAGCAAAAATATCCAAGAACAAAACTGACCAAAAATAATAAAATTAAAAAGTGAGTGAGAGAGATTTTGTCATTTTGTCTTAGATTATGTTGAGGAGGCTGAACTCAATTTTATTGAGAAATCAATTCTAATTTGGCACTCCACACGCTATCTGGCAGAGGACACTAGTAACAGTCTCCATTGAAATCTGCCAGCTAATTTACTTCTGCTGACTTTACACTAGCAAACAGAAGCAGGAAAAAGTCGCGTCGTAGGAATGACATTTCCCACCAAGTATCTTGTACTAATATGCATTCTGAGTCCTCCTACACTTGCTTTAGTAACCCATCATCTTGCAGAGGGAGAAAAAAAATAACAAAAACCTCCCCTGACAAAACGGTCCAAGCAGTAGGACAAAGGTCCAGAACATATCCTGTGGATGGGACTTGAATGTCAGGAGTTTAGCTGGAAGGGTGAGCTTGGGGACAAATCGGCTGCTACAGGAATTCACATCATTCTGTCCTCCAGTTAAACTGACCATGGAAGTCCATGTCCAGTACCAGTAACTTTTATGCACACTACGTCCTGCTACTGATTGTCAAAAATTTAAAAAAAAAAAAAAAAAAGGCAGCTTTTAAAGGATTGTGAATGTTTGAAGAAAATGTGTCTATAGATATTTCAGAAATGTACTGCATAAAATTTATCATGGGCTACATGTCTGGGAGCACAAAATGTGTCATTTAATGCTATGCTTTTCTGACCTTTAAGCAATGGCAGCTATCCCAACTCTATTCACAGCTAATGTGTATTCACCCAGCGTTTATATTAAATATTGTTTATTTTTATGAGGTTCATGCCACTGAAGATTTTACTTGCACTAAGAAAACCATTGCTAAGTGTGTTGTTCATAGCACTGTTTCCAAACATCAATATAACCATTAAGTGTGATGTTCTCAACCTGCATGCTTACTAGTACATCCTTACTTAATTTTATGAAGTAATTCTTACATGTGGACAGAATTAAAAAAAAAAAAAAAAAAGGGG
>VWZY01009915.1:195737-207836 GCA_013399075.1 Chloroceryle aenea | reverse complement strand
GGGGGCGGGGAATGGAAAAGATAAAGTTTTAATTCTTTCGATTACTTATTGCCTTTGCCTTAGCTTCTAATGAAACCCGATCAACCCTACCTGCCTGGAACAATTGCATTTTCTTTTTCAGGGAAGGTTTCTGTCTTCGGTTAAGTAAGTAATATCCATACAAAAGCCCCAAATTTAGAAGTGCACAATGACTTACATTTCCTCACTCCATTTATAAACCAGGTTTAGTGCTCCATAAGGACCTGATTTCACCCGCTCCCTCTCAGCAACATTCTTAAGTCTTTACAAAGATCCATTTTCCCTTTCTTATTCCCAGAAGCCTACTAAAACTAGGGCAAGATGGCCTAGAATTACTATTTTCCTCAAAGTCCCAGAAAACCTAAGGCCACTGGCACCTCTCCCTTACAGCAGAGCTATAGCTGGACAAGCCACACAAGAACAGTGCTGAGAGTGCTTAGGGACAACCTCACGTCCACCTTTGGAGAACCTCTGCCTCGTCTATTCAAGGACATACTCCCACTTAGTGCCAAGACCTGGTTCATCAAAAAGCTATAGAGTTTTGACCCAAGCAGGCATTTCGCGGCTCCAGAAACCTGATGCTGGAAAGACTGAACTTTTTCACTGAGAAAAGAAATAGGGTAAAAAATGAATATAATGACATTGTACTAAATAATTGATGTTGCAATCTAATGCTATTTCCTTTTGTATTACCGCAATCTTCTTAAAAAGATATTCTCAAGCTGTTTATTATAGCAATAACTATAATTTTTCCTTCTCTTTTAGCAACAGTGCTTCACCCATAATGTCGCCTACAGATAACGTATTAAAGATATAAATAAAATAATGCAGTATAGGTGGTACAACAACATACAGGTTGTTAGCCAGCGAACAAAATGTGTTTTAGAGCTGGATTAGCTAGAGCTGGTTATTTGAGTGTCTGCTGTCTTTTGATTTATCCATCATCGGCTTTCTGTCTGTCTCTATCTGTATTTGCTTTGACATTACAACAATGCTGTGACTAAAACCTAAATGCATTCACACTTTTCTTTTATTCACCTCACCAAGAGGAAGAAAGGAGAAGAAGCAAACAGCTTTGAATGACCAGAATACAGAAATCCAGCCCCCAGATCTAAACATCTTCTTGCCTCTCATTTTTTGTCATAGCTCTGAAGTTTTTCCAGAAAGCTGTAATTTCCTTGTATATAAAAATCCATTTAAAAAAAAAATAAATCTCTGTCTCTTCTAGGATGGACTAAAAATAACCATGAGTGCAATTATTACCCTCTAACCTCTAGCTTCAGTTCAACTGTATATGCCATCCTCAGGAAAATCTCCAGCAGCAATCAGCACTGTTATTTGTATTACAGCAACATCTCTAAACGCTTGCCAAGAGTAAGTCCCAGGGAGTTAATTTCTTACACAAGTCTAACGTAAGACATAGTCCTCATCTCAAAGATTTTAAATGGAAAAGAGATTGTCCTAAATATATGAGGCTGACAAAGACGGAGCAGGAAGGGGGCAGCTTCACTTGGCATGGAGGGACCCGAGGCACAGTGAAATTCCAGGTTAGACCATTCAGGAATCACACTGGATGTCACGGTTTAATCCCTCCTTCCTGAAAGAATCAGCAGCAGCCCTGTGAAATCAGCATGCTCTGTACAGCTGAAGGGAGAAAGGTCTGGCAAAACTACCACAGCCAATGAGAAGAGGGTAGGTTTAGAAGGGACACAAGGAAGACCTTTTTTTTTCACCAGGGGTTGGGAAGCCTGAGATGCTGCTGTGCTGTTGAATAGAAAGGGTCTGCAAAACAGCAATTGCAGGCTCTCTGAAATCAGAAGAAAAGCAACAACTCTTCTTGAACACAGCAAAGAATAAGCCAAACCTTTCATGTGGATAGACATGAAATAGGCCAAAAAGCTGAAAACTGCCCCCAATATTTTCAGGAAAAACAGATCTGCAGAGTGCCCTTTCAAACCTTGCTTTAGCACCACCCAGGTCTGTGAAGACCTGCAGTACAAACACCTTCCAACAGAGTGCCTTTCTTCCCATTGCTATAGTTCATCCCCCAAAAATAAGAGCTGTGTGTCTCCTGATGTCTGTCATAACCATCCCCAAGTCTAATTTGATTTCCTTCACATGCACTAAATAAACACCAATGTTTGCCACTGCCAAGGGCTTTCTCCATCAAGGCAGTTCCGAATTTAAGCCACATTTTCACCTCTTTATGCCCATGCTTCAACCTAAGTAGGAAAGTACTGCCAGCTGATTAGAAGACCAATCACAGGCCATCCACTTAGCAGAGGTGACCAGCTGTCTGTGGGACCAGTTCCCTGAAATGCTGCAACAGCACCACCTTCACCAGGCAGTGGTACAGGCAGCCTAGCAATGTTCCCTACCTGGAGACACCAGCCCCATTAAATTTTTGTATCTGCAATACTGAAACGTATTTTAAGACAAATGCAGTTCCAATTTGCTGTAGGCACTGAAGACCAACATGCATTTCACTAGAGGAAGTTATATGTTTTAATTGGTTTATGAAGACAAAGCATATGCCATAACACAGTTAAATGATTAACAGATTCTCACGAATGCCTTTGGCATAGAATATCTATACATTCATTAGCTGGAACAATTCATCTTCTTGATAAAACTAAAATTAGTTATATGGCAGGTTTACTTTTTATGATTAATAAATGATAAAAATCTAAATTATCCATCTGCAATGACTGCTTTCTTAGCTATTAATCTCACATTTATCAGCTCCTATAATTCATATTACTAGTTGAAAAATCAATTTCCCAAATATTTTTACTTTCCTATTACAAAAAAAAATCAAAGCATGTGGAATCGTGTATCACCTCTCCTACTACCTTACTTTGGAATTAATTCTAAATCAAGATATAAAAGATGCACTATTTGATGACTTTACCATAAAAACCAGACAGATAGAATATACAATTGTGTCTGCATTATGAGCATCTAAAAAAAAAAATATTGCTCAGTAGTAATAAAGCTCTAACAAAACATGTATCAGCTCATTTGGATTTTTCCAGCTCTCTGTAGTTATTTTGCCAAGAAGCAAAATCTATCTCATTTTGCAGAAAACCAGCTTAGGGCAAAGCAAGAGGGGATAATACGGTAGAAGTACAGCACTGTCTGTGTCCTGGAGATGGGGTTAACATGTCACAGGTTTAGCTAGAGGAAAGAGGTTGAGAATAGATCCTTCTGTCAGCTGTTTAAAACATTGAAGGCCTTCTGTCCTCCAGCTGAAGTGATGAAGGAAGTCTATAGCAGCTTGTGTACAGTAGAGATGTAGACTAAGGGATGAGTAGGACATCTTAGTTTAGTCATGTAATTTCTGGTGTCAACTGGTGACTATTCCTAATTCCAGTAGTATTCAAGAAGAGGCTGTTTACCATTTTTTCATATCTGGCAAAAGGTGGGCAGGGACAAGGATGGAAGAAGCAGAGGCATCTGGTTTGATCCACAGCTACTAGTCACTTCAGTGGTGGCTGAGCCATGTCAGGGATGGATGAAGGCTGGGGGGTGCAGCTGATGGTGGCACAATGGGATCTGCTGGAAGAAGAAGAAGCAGATGCTACTGATACCTTGCTGTCCAACTGCCCTTCTTACCAGCTCAGAGTGAGATTCAGGGCTTGTGAACCCCAGCGAAACAGAAAGGATGAGCCAATAGCCATAGCAAGCCAAGTGCTGAATTCCGTGTTATACAGTCGTGGGAGACTGGACTGAGAGAGATGTACGATTCATCAGTCAGAAGTATTTAAAAAAAAAAAAAAAAAGGCAAAAACCCCACAAAAACAAAAATCCAGAAACTAAAAAAAACAGCAGCACTTTTTTGTAAGTACATGTATGAAATCCAGAAGTTTCATGTACTCTGAGCTGCACACTGGCCACACATCCCCATCTGAAATACACTGGAACATATTTAGAGACCTGCCATACAACAAAAAGGGTTTTTTAGTTTTGAAAATAATTTGTCCATCTCTTCCAAGCATGCCTGGGAGCAATTTTCTGTACATGTAAGGGGCGAAATTAGTAAAGAGATGAAAACAGGCTAAACTCTGCCTGGCCTAACCTGTGAAGAGGGAAGTGAACATTTCTTTTAAGGTGACTACATTCCAGAGGTGGAATATAATTGCCCTGAGCCTGACACAAAGTAGATCAGTCATAGTGAGAAGTCTTCAGGGAACCTTTAAACAATGGTAATATCAGAGAGGTGGCTACATCATGGCAACTAGCACTTTCATATGAATTAGTAAATATTGTTTAAATGTGAAACGTCTGAGAAATACCTCCTTTATCTAGATGTTTCCTTAAAGACTTTGAGAGAATAGTAAATGGAGGAGAAGTGGTTCATACAGCAGAATCAAAAATGTTCATTATTTATGTCTGTTGTCAAATAAACTCTCTGCCAAAAAATAAAAAGTTTTAGAAGAGCTGAGTAGGTACAGAACAAAACCTCCACTAGAATGTGAGCCTACAGGCTTCTATCAGCAAACCAGCAGCTCATCGCTCTCTACATCTTCCTGAGGAGGGGAAGTGGAGAGAGAAGTGCTAATCTCTTCTCCCTGGAATTGAGGGACAGGACATGTGGGAATGGTTCAAAGATGTGCTAGAGAAGAGTTATACTATACATTAGGAAATTTTTCTTTACCAAAAACTTGGTCAAACATTGGAAGAGGCTTTCTAGAGAGGTGGCTGATTCCCCAAGCCTGTCAGTGTTTAAGAGGCATTTGGACAATGCTTTTAACACCATGCTTTAACTTTTGGTCAGCCCCAAAGTGGTCAGGCATTTGGACTAAATGATTGCTGTACGTCTTTTCTGATCAAAAAGAATTCTTCTCTATTCTCTTCTTTCTTCTTTCTCATCAGGCCAGTTAACTCAGGCTTCTCTTAGGCATAGGCCTAGGTGGTTCATTACACAGGGGTGGACTTACTCCTGCCTCCCCAGACTTTGCAGAAACAGAACTGCCACCTATAGATAGTGCTGGAACAGTACTGGTAGTAAATGATGGAAGCATTAAAGGTGGCTTTGATTGTTCAACCTAGAAGTCTGGTGGAGAAACACAAAATTTGAACTATTCAAAGACCAAACTCAATTACCCCATGAAAAAAGGTAGCTAGTTAAACAATGTGATTCTCAGACCCAGACATCTGCACTCGCTACACTTCACATATGTAACTCAGGATAGCACAACATTCATTTAGCAGGTGAAAAGGAAACTAAAGGGTGTCCTGAGGAAACCAAAAGATACGGTTTATATCGTTTATATGAATACACGCATACACATTTTTTAAAACAAGTATGTCACAGAACAAGTAATCTTCAAATGAAATGCCCTTTTTTACTATCAACTGTCTTTAATGTTAGAAAAACATAAACTCGGCTTATAAATAAAACCACAAAAACACTTTGGTACTGGCAATAAATTGAGAATAACTGACCTTGTCTTATCAAAGGATGAGTGTATCTTTAGATCTTAAGTGCTGTGAATGGTTATGAGCAGGCTTAAAGTACTGAGCAGCAGCAAGCTAAGCACAGCATGCACAGTGCATTTCACAGGGTATTAAATAACTGAGGTTGGTAGAACCTCTCTCTTGGTTTAGTCTTAAAGCGTTTGATTTCTAAAACTACAGTCCATACAATATCACACGTCAGTCCTATTTCTCTTTACACTAATTAGCTATTTTATTTTCAAAAAGACACCTCGTACTATCCTGGTGCATCTTTGTCTCTTTTCTTACAGCTATGTGCCTGATCCCAGCTTTCAGAAGGACTGACACTGTCTTGTCTCATGAGGGAATATTCCCGTTCTGCTGCACTTGATAAGGAGCATCAAGGAGAGAACATTTCCTCAGGAGTGATGAAAATAAGGCAAATCATTTTGTCCTCACAGTACAGGGCCTAACCCTCAAACCCAAGGAGGGACTAATCGCTGCCAGCACTCTGGAGAAGGATCAGCACGTCCATCGTCCCAGATGCCCATGCCCAGTGGTGCTCTAACAGGGCAAGTTGAACACAGAGCAGAGAGCGCCCATATAACGCCACAGATGGCTGAAGACCAGCACCAGAGCCTAACAACACCAAGACATAACTCTTCTGACATTCATTAACAGCCTCCACTCTATGACTAAGCTGCATTTTCTCCCAAATACTTCTAGGTAACAGTTTGCTGTGTTAAGTGTCACACTTTTGAAGCCCCAAGTATATGTATTAAATATATGAAATTAAATAAAACAACAGTCAAACCAGCAACTGTAGTCAGAACTGACAAAGAATTTCCAGTTTAATATGCCCCTGCTCAGTTGCTGATGGTTTTGTGGAGCCTCGGGGATCTCCTTTGGCTGGAGGTCCATCCAGCCCACCCACACCTGGTGAACCTGCTGCATGGCCATGGAGCCTGCAACCGTGCACCTTGTACTGTATCTTAAATATTGAAACTGGGAACAGAGTATGTCGTTAAGGCTAAAAATTAATCTTTTTTATAATGATTGTCTTGAAAATACAATAATCAGGGGAACAATAAAAAATCAAATAGTTTCAAGAATTGTTGGCGAATTGTGACCATTCCTCATTAAAAAAAAAAAAAAAAGTAAATAATTAAACTTCATCAACTTCACTATTTGAAGGAATTCAGTGTTCACGACAAACGCAGTACTATGGTGCTACGAGACAGACTACACAATCTTGCATGAAGTGAGCAACAAAGTCAAATTTTCCAGTACTTATACATCCAGTATAATGAAGGAACACAGGAAAGACTTGTGGAATAATACAAACAGTAGTAGATTATATTCCATGCCTGGATCTCCAGGTGTTTAATAGCCTTGTTTTGGCTGCCACCAACACCGAAGGACAGTGCTATCAGCACTGTGATCAGTTGAAACAATTTTTTAAAAATTAATCTGCAGGTTTTTTCACTTGTGTTTCCATCATCACAGAATGGCATTCATGTCCTCACAAAAAGAGGAAGAAACAAAAAGCAAACTTTTTGACAACTTAACATTTTGCACTCTTTTAGTAGATTTGAGAGAGCTAAATATTTATTATTATTTAATTAGGAATTCAAAATTTTACAAGGTTTAAGAATGGCTACTCTAAACCAAAGAGGAAAGAACATGGAATTTTTACATAATTACTTCAGGCAGGAATTTCTAAATCTCCCTTTCCAAAACATTCAATCTTCATCTCTACCATACTGTCAAGATGTGAACATGCTGCACTGCACATGCCCAGATGGACAGATACATGCCTGCACATATAATCCATATATATATTTAGCGATTACCTAGTGTTCTTTTCCAACTACTATTAAGTTAATGGGACCATACTGTAAAGGAGAAGATAGGTTACTGTGTCTCTTGCACTTTATACTATGTGTTGCTGTGTTCCCAGCTTGACTGAAGACTGATAAACTCTCATTTCAGCCAAATTACTCCCACTCCCCACAAATGTATATAAAAACTAAAAATTGAATTAAAATGACAAGACATGTCTGTTTTTATTAGTCTGTAGGAAACGATCATCAAACCGCTGAACTCTGACAAAATGCTTATTTTTCATCAACTTCATGCCTATCTTAATGAAAGATCCCAAATCATCTGGAATGACTTAAACATTTCTTGCCCTATGTCCCCCCCTCTGCACTACAGGGAGTGTATTTTAGGCTATACAGTAACTCAGCATATCGAAGACAAAGCTTAAAGCAAGCTTGGGACGGAGGCCATACTCTGAGACATCAGTTAGGAAGAAAATCGTGGCTTTCAAATCTCAGTATGTCAGCAGAGGGATCACAGCTCTGACAGGTTGCTGCAATCGGTGCACTGTTCCTTTCTCAGGACATTGTGGATGAAAAAATCCCTTTTAAATCAACTGGAATTACTCTGGCATCTTTGAGAGCACAGCTTTCCCTGGATGTGTAAATGCGAAGGAAAATCCATTTGTCTCTATAAATATGCAGGACTTTTTTCTTTAAATATTGACACCCACACCCTTATAGATTTCTTAACCTTTAGTCTATCAGCACAGTTGCAGTCACCCAAATATATGCCTGGCCTCTGGTAAAACTGTGCCAGCTTTGTGACAGCTATAGATCTGTCAGATGTCAGAAGCTGTTCCCAAGGAAACATCAGGAAAAGGGATTATAGGAGGTTTTGAAAACCAGTTGTGAAGGTCTGCTAAGAGGAGCAAGAAAGTCCACCTTTCTCCATAGAAAATCAAAAATAGATACAGACCACTACAGCAAAGTCTGGGCTGATAAAAGCAATAGAAGATAAAAAGTTAAAGCTAAGTCATAAAAACAGAATTTAGCACTGGGGTGTTTTTTTTCTTTTTGCTTAATAGAAAACTGACTCCTTTTGGACAGAAAAGGCAATCCCGTTTCCAAACTGTATATATCCCCTTGAAGGAAATACTGTAAGCTCCTTTCTTCTTTTACTTGCAAGCTGATGTTTATTCATGTGCATGGGGCTACTGCACAGACCTCTCACAGCACGATGAGTGCACTGGCTGAAAGGTAGGAGAGACGATGACTATCACCAGAATTTTTAAAGCAGGATGCTCATGCCTGGCTGCTTAACCTATATTTAGCCTGCTAAATAAGTGGCCTGATTTTAACAAGTGCAAAGTCAGAATTACCACATCTCTCAGTACAAGAGGGAGGTTCACACCACTGGCTGCTCCTTCGCATTTGCTGCATGGCACTGGGACCGCTCTCCTGCTCTGTGGCCCTCTCTGCCTGCTACCCTGGGTCAGCAGGTCCCTCAGCCTGCCGACCACATACAGCTGACATGGGGGAGAGGCGGTGACCACACAGAGGCTCTGAGGTGCATTAATTAATTCTCAAAGGCAGTTCACAGCCATCACAACCTCCAGCTGCAAGCGAGCACCACAGCATGCCTCCTATCCCAGGACTATGTGACAGGTACCCACCACCATGCAGCCTGAAGCACAAGTCTCACACACTGAAGCCCAAGAAAGCTGAAATGGCTGTTGCCTTCCCAGGATACTTAGCACTTCGGAAAATCAGGACACTTATTTAGAAGACTAAATACAGCTATAAGGGCCTAGTGCTAAAAAAACTTGGCCCATTTAAGAAGAAAGGATGTACAACATCACCTTGGAGCTCCCCAGCAGACAGAACTGAAGAGGAGCTTTGGCTCTGCAGCACTCACTCTGTATCAGCTCCTTTCAACACTGATGCTCTGCCCTACCCTGGGACTTCTAAGGACCTTGCAGTGTGAAGAAATATGGGATGAGTTACAATCAGAGTGAGAACTGGATAACCCTTTCCCAGGGGCTTCTCTGAAAATCTCACTCACGTGTAACAGTGTTGCAGTCCCAGAGAAAAACATCTATCCCCACCATCTCCATGTTGCAGCCAAAGGGAAGCCAATAGAGACAGCATTTCTGCCTGGGGAGGAGAGGGATAGTAGCAGACCTATGCAGGTCTACCAGGGGACACTGTCTCCTCAGAGATAAGGTCCCACCTATATCAACTCAAGCGTCCATGTATGGCACCTACAACACATGGGACTTCTTCCTCACTGTGCTGCCACCACCCAAAAAGGATGCAAAAGCTGCTGACTGGAAATTAATTCTTGCCATGGCACACTTGGTTTCCATCCAGGTACTACAGGAAAATTGCTTCCTTGTTTTCCTTTTCTTCACTCATCTGACCTGGCAGAAACAGCACAAACCAGGGAAGCAGAAGAACAGACTTCCAGGTCACTTAATGGGTGTACAGACTACCTGTAGATGCCTCTAGAGTCCCAGCTCTCCTCCTGCCCTTCCCTCATCTCCTCCAAGTCCTCTACTCCTTCCTCACTTGTGGAGCCAAATTCTTCAGGGCAGGGGTGATCTCCCATGCTCTCTCGCATGTAATGACCACCTCCTCTCCATCAGCTGAACAAACCTGCTTCCACATCAACATAGATAGGAGGAATCATTTGGCTTCTATGTTCACAACATCTTGATTTTATACTTCTTTTTGAAAGTGATACAGACAGATTATCATAAAGGCACCACTACACAAGCCACAAGCAGTGTTACACGGAGTATCACACTCCTCTGAAAAGAGACTTTTATTTCCTTCTCTGGAGCAAAGTTATGGGGAGGGGACCAAACTAAACCAGCTAGCCTTCTGGGGCAAGGGAGCAAGCCTTGTACTGTTCAGACTGCTGCAGTAACTCTTACAAAGCTAGGACTTGTGCACAGCTTCACCTGATAGGAACAAATCAAATCGCCACTTTATCTGAATTTTGTATAATGGCATCACCAAAATAACAATAATAATCTTTTAAAATCCCTTGTAAGAAGCAGCAAGGGGGAAAAAAAAGAAATAACTTGGTGACACATCTCTTGAATATTGTTGATTGACTAATTAAAATGCAGTAGAGCAGAAAAAAGTGCATAGGCGATGCTTAGGATGTAATGTAAAGAGCAATCACAACCACTCAGTGGGGCTTAGCAGGTCTGAAATGGTATCTAATTCTGCAAACTCCAGAAAGGTACTGCATAATGTAAACATTATTGCTTTGCACACTTTAATGAAAACTGCCTGCCTTTGGATTGAATTGCATACACATCTATTGTGAGTCCAGCATAAGAAAACAAGTATTGTGCATTTAAAGATGCTGCCTCATTAAAAGAAGCTAAAAGAACCCCCTCATTACAGTTACCGTGACACAATTAAGTAATAGGGTGACAGGTGGTGTATTATAATTTTTAATGGAATAAACTTGCATATATACAGACGCAAGCCACGTATTTCTTTGATATTACAGCATGCACCTGCGACTTGTTATTGCAAGGACCTTTATTAAGCAAGTGTGCATTTAGTAATGCCTGCAGATTTAGAAAACTATTTACTCATCCTACAATTTGGAATAGATGGCTTTGTAATCTCACAACTATTCTTTCCAAGAAAATAAGAAGATAATGGTAACTGCTCTCAGAGGAATAGGCTTTCAGGCATTGCTACAAACGCACATACATGTTTCACCTAGGCTTAGGTTAAAAAGTTCCGAGATTTTTAGCACGGAGATTTAATCTGCTTGCAAGCATACGTCTTTGTATCACTAACCTGCCAGCTAGCTTCCCGCCGCAGCCCTTTTATCCAGTTTTCTTCTAAGTCCTTATTCTCTCTCGTGGATGTTTCATCCATAGCTGATGGAGCTTGCACAAACTCGATTGGCCACTGGCTGTTACACTCTCTTTGTAAGCCTTTACCGAAGCAGCAGCAAGTGCAGTTCGGAGACAGACTGTCACGAAGAAAATGTCACACCACGGGTGGGGGGGAGGCGAGGGGGGAGAGGGGAAGGGAGGGGAAGGAAAGGGTCGACATGAAGGATCCACACGTGAGAGGATTTGGGGAAGTGTGACTGCGGTCTGACACATTCCCGCTGGTCCGGCAAATGCATCGCTGCAGCCAGGGAGTTCGCAGGGTAATGACAGAGGGTTGGTGACACTGTGGAACAGCCCTAATTAGATGTAAAGTATAGCAGAACTGCTAATACTATCTAAAGTACTCTTACACGCCTTTCCCAAAAGTGTTTTGTTCACATATTGAAATAATTGTCTCATTTAGTGTCATTATAATTAAGACTGCATCAGAGGTGCAGATTCGAGCAATGGAAATACAAATAGCTGCTGGGTCTGTTTAAAAGAAAATATTTCAGTGTATCTGTTTGAAAAGTGCTTCCTGAACCGCTCTGCAGCCAATAAACATGAATAATAATACAGGCCATTTTGATAGAAATGGGCTCATTACCATACTTGCTGCTGAGCTCTTTCAGAGCTCAGGTTCAGCAATGCAGAAATGGGTTCAGCAGGACACAAGTATTTCAACCCCAAACCAGAAAAAATTAGTCCCAATATAAGACATTAAAAAAAAATGCCTGAGCTTGCTCTCCGTGCATCGCACCTAGAGATGCCTGCCACATACACTGAGCGTGGCCAGGCTTACTTTATGATGTTCTTTATCACTCCTTAACCGAGCACTACCATCTTTCATCTCAGAGACAGTTTAGCCTCCCCATCAACTCGTCTGGCTTTTTCTACCAAGCTAAAAAAAAAAA
>VWZY01009915.1:158332-195719 GCA_013399075.1 Chloroceryle aenea | reverse complement strand
AAAAAAGAAGGAAACAAAAATAATATAAAGAGAATCTGTCCTGCTACTTCATTTATCATAGATTACCTAAGAATGCTGAACTCATTGCATTTAGGAAATCAAGGTTTTAGTCAGTGACAAGGAACAAACACTTGTTTGGAAGTATTGTTTCAGTACAAAAACAAAAGATTATTTTTTAAGTATGCTTTTATCTGAAATAACTCTTTCCTGTAAAAAAATATACCATGATATCTTTAAAATTCAAGAAGTTCATTACTGTTAGGATGAGTTGCACTTTTTAATAAGAAAAAAAAATTAAAAGGAAAAAAAAAAAAAGGATTCATTTTTAGGTTCATTTTTTTCCCCTGGGGATTTTCATTTGCAGACCCCCAGCCATCCTCCCTGGGCTGAGTCAGACCTTTGTACAGGGCTGCTGGAATACAAGCATAAACCCCTTCCTTTGCCCCTTACTTCTGACTGCTGGAAAACATCTCCTTATGCCTCAGGTTTCACAAAGATCTATTGTCACAAATTTTGGGCCTTCCACAGCTCGACAATATCCCCGCCAGACGTGCCGAGCGGTACTCAGCACAAGCCACTCCACTTTTGGCCACCTCGTGAGCCTCTTCCCTCCTGCAGCTCTGAATTTCTCCTCCATGGGCTTGTAGTTTTTATCCTCCACTTTCTCCTTTTAGTTAAATAATCGGAGGCACTCGGGAGGTGCAGCTCTCAGCTGCACTCAGTGTGACTTTCAGACGTGTGTTACGTACCAGCAGCTCACATGAGCACTGGATCCTCTTACACGTATGGGTATTTTATTTTCAGACCCAGGGAGCACGGTAAGGCAGTACAAATGCCAGGAGCCAGATGCTCGCACAGATACAGAGGGGGCATCAGGCTTGCAACAAAAGAAATGCAAAGGGACTTTTTCTTCAAAAAAAATACTTATTAGAATTCTGCTTTCTGGGTGAAATAAAAACTAATTTTCAATTAAAATAAACAGAGGCACCAGGCAAAGGTAATCCAAAGCCACCGACATGGCCACGGTGGAACAAACTCCGTCTCTAATGCTACCCACCTGCTGGCTGGCAGCAAATAAGCATCTGAACCACATTAGCAGGAGGACAAAGGGCCAGTGGTACTGCCAATACTGAATCTTACCTCCCAGATGATAACAAAATATAATGACGCCAATGACAAATCCTTGAGATGAGAAAAGCTCGCTTTTTAAGAGCACTGTCATTTGCGAAAGGCGGCGTCTAGGCAACAGCTGGTCTGATTTTGGAGGGGTACAATAAAAAAAAAAATCAAGAAGAAAGGAGGAGAAGTTCTTGTCTAACTCCACATATGGCAAAGACAGATGCAAACTGACACACCGACGTATTTGTACTGGGCCAGGAGCACAATTCTAAATCTAAGACGCACAGAACACAGAAAAGGCTTGGTGATAATTGTAAATATTAGCAATGCTTCCAATCTAAGCTGCTCTGGATTGCAATGAATTATTTTGTGATTTTTCCCTTTTCTTTTTCACCACCACAGAACAGCCCAAATTGTGTATGAGCCGCAAGAATATGAAGACATTTACTGATGGAAATCAAACTACTTTTTTTACGCACAGTGTCTTTGATACGTTAGAGCCTGAAGCAAAGAAAACATAATAAAAACAATATATAGATGAGAACTTCAATTTTACCCTACATATGAATCTGTCACTTATTTGCTAAGAATCAAATATAACTCCACACAGTTAAAGAAGCTCCATACATCATTCTCCGTAATCCAGTACTCAGCTCAAATGTACCTTGCTTGAAGTTCATAGAACACACTTGATTTTACAATACTCTAAACAAAACATCTCTGGATATTGCAGCTATGAGTCTAAAAGGCTTTTACTGCATTTCCATCTCCAACAGTGAGAAAAGTGCTGGTGTGAGAACAGATTAATCAGCACAAAGTAACAAGAATGTTTCAGGAATCCATCCTGAGGATCAGATTCAACTGTAACAACAGGCTAATTTTTTCTTTATTACAATTTATTACTGTGATACCACCATATAGCTGCCAGCAGCATGAAGGAAAAAAGTGAGAAAAACACAAGGGTTTTTTGAATACTGAACTGCTACCCAGCACATCCTGATTTTTCAAAACACTTGAAGCGTGGAATGGGTTCTGCTTCCGGGTAAGGGCTGGCCTGTGTTGGGATGAGGTCAGGAGGATACATCTCCAGCTCAGCAAGGTTGCCTGGAGCTCCTCATCAGCCATCTGCTCTCGAGGGGCATGATCAGGAATGATGATGAAGCAGAAAAGGGTTCAGGTGCCTCCCAGTGCTACAAAGGGTCTTCAGTGTAGTGCTGAACTCCTTTCTGAGGAGACTCAGTAACATGCCAGATACCAGTAGACTAACCGATACAGTTGCTGAAGGGATGCAAGTATAAATGTAAGCAATTTTCACCATCTCCTTCAAAAACTATGGTGACATCAGCTCAGACACAGCACCACACTGGCCCATCACATTTCAGCATTATTTCTTTCAAAGGTCTGTATTCTCTTAACTGTCCTAGATATGCCCACCTTTCATTTCCTTCTTCCTAAACAAATGTTGTACTCTGATCTCTGTTACCAGTTCACATGAATTAACCACTGAAGCCTAATACTTGGTATACGCCAAATTCCTGCCACAGTTTTGTTTTCCTGCCACGCATACCCATCTCAGCCTCGCAATAACCTGCATTTGTGAGTTTTCCCATCAGAGGATGATGGTGTGAACTAGTAAACTTCCTAAGGGATCCTCGGGATCTCTCAGTATAGAACATCTTTATGCATTTCTGTCTCTTAGATCACAAGTCTTCAGTGCTAGACTCATGGCTGGCACCTTAACTCATGCAAGCATGAGATTTATAGCAAAAAGGTCCATCTATCACCTTCTAAGAGATGGAAGTAGAAGAGTTTATAAAGGCCTTCAAGTAAAACCCAGATCAAGGAACACTGCATGATAATACATGAAAGGGAAAAATTTTGAAGTGCCTCTCAACTTTTAACTGTACAGTGGTTACGAGGGGTAAAATTTAAGTTGCCCCTGAACTAAATACAAGCCATAGATACACAACTTCCTGCAGAGCCTACTTTGAAGCTATTCACACAGTGCTTCTTATTCATCAACAAGGCTCCTTTTTAGGAGCCTGTACCAAGAGACCAGTGATAGGAAAGAGCAGTCCACAGGGAACTGTTGTCAAATGTGCTGTACCCAGGGTATGTTCCATACACAGCAAGGCAACGGCATTTTCTGGTGGTGACATCTCACCTGCTTTGTGGAACCTGAATGTCACCTGTCCATAGCTGAGTCACGTCCCTTTAGTAAAGGACAGAGAAGGAAAGTGCTTGCAGAGGATGGGTCATCTGACTTTAGGCCAGGTACTTTCCTTAGGCTGACACTAAACACCACCCCATGGACATATCTTTGATGACAGTGGGAAGAACTGAGGGTAACTCTCAGACTTACATTCCTAATGCCCAAGTGGCCAAGCTGGTGCAGAGGACTCCCCCTCCCCTGGCTTCATGACAAGGCAGCATCTTTCCATCTTGTCTCTCTAAACACCATCCCCATACACTGTGCAGTGCAGTACATACTGCCAAGACTGAACCATCCACAGTGCAAGTAAGAGTGCATTTAGACACCTCCTAAGCACTGCAGATCCCCTTTCACCCTGACCCCTGCTCCAAAAGACTCCAGCATCTTGTTCCATATATCTAAGATCACAGAAAGCTCGTAATTCATTCCCAAAGCAAATATAAAAGATAGCTTAGAAGATACCAGTGACAAAGAATACCTAATCCCTTGACCATCAGTGAGACTTGGGCTCAGGAAATGCCCTGATCACTTCTGGAAGTGCAGTTTAGACTATGACCCTCAGTGGAGGTTTCTGACAAGAGCTGCTGCAGGTACCACCTTCCAAATGGAGACCCTGCACTCTGCTGCAGCCCTGCAGAACTAACTCTAGCACCTGGCAAGCTGATGGTGTGGCAGATCAGCACAGGTTAGACATACCTGCTCTCCTATGTATTGCTGCATGTGCCATTTAAACTGCTTACCTGTCCACAAGCTATAAATAAAGTTGCCGTTAGAGCACCACAACGTGCGATACTGCACAGGCTGAAGCAGAGCTGTATTTTCCCCACCTTAACCTAAGTGCCCTTTGAGTAGAGGAGCTTTCTTTGTCTTGCTAACCAGTCAAGGAGGAGCTTGCCTCTCTGTCTTGCCTATCTTGCAACTTTTAAGTTCCTGCCTGAAAGAATTACTCATTTGTTAGTGCCAGACTGTCATCTCTTTGAAAGTAGAGCCACGCGATCTTAACAGACTGGTTGTACACAGCTGTTAAATTTATTAGTTAAGAAAAACAGCAAATGACAAGTGAATAAAGCACTCCTTGGGACACTCGGACTACGGTTTTGTATAAATCAATAGCAAGAACTATAAAATGTCAGAAAATACCAAATGAGGAGAAAGAAATCAATAGATACCTTCTGAATTAAATGAGTGATGAATATTCTTTACCAACCAAAATAAATTAAACTACAAAACCCCTTAAGTTAAAGCAGCCTCTTGAAGGCCTAAAAGAAGGCAATTCAGGGTTAAGGCTGGAAGCTCTGTCCTTAGACAGCACCACTAAGGAAAAGAGGGACAGAAAGGAGCACAATGAGAAAAACTAAATTGCACTTGACACAAGCTGAAAATTAAATATTAACTCAAACATGTTCCTCTTCATCCTGAATTCCCTTCATTTTCTGGGCTTGAGTCAAAACAACAACAGCCATCTATCTGTAATGTGTTTGCACCATGCTCTGACTCCGATCTGGATCCCTAGATAGTAACACAGTAGCAATACTAAAACCAGGAATGGTTAAAACTACACTAAATCCCTTATCACCCACTGAGGATGCATTCTGTGTGTTCCAAAGGTCCTTCCACCTCCTGGTCAGGAACCAGTACGGGGTAGCAGCCTGAACAGTTTCATCAGTTTACAGATAATTTGCCTTTGTGGTTCTGCATCCCATCTTCTGTTCTGAATCCCACCCTCTGTGTCCAGGCACTTAACAGAAACACTGCCGTACAGCCACGATGGTAGAACATAAAATAGAAGACTTGGCTTCACACGCAAAGGTTTGTAACAGCTGTGGCTCTGTCCTCAATGCATTGTATCACTTCATCAGGGTACCTATTTCTGCTCTTAATGGGCCCCTGCTTATAAAAGCCCCTGTGTAACAAGCAGCCACACACCAATTACATTGCGCCACGTATGCATTATCTTTTTTTTTAACAATGCAAGAAGTCCATACATGCCAGTGAGCATGCAGAAGAAATCTGAGATAACATATAATGAAAATATACTTCTATTCTTCTAAGTCTTTCAGCCTCCTGATGAAGACTGTGCACAATACTCCTCACTCCCCTTTGCAGAAGTAGGTCAAAGAAGGGCAATGGAATTAGAACACAAAAAATCCCTCCTATGAAAAGTGAGAGAGAAAAAAAAAAAAGCTTGTGGTTTTTGGTTTTGATTTGTTTGGTTTGGGCTTTTTGCCCCTTTTTTTTTTAATTTAAGGAAGAAAAATCATTAGGATGGGACATGACACAATTTTCTAAAGGAGGGAACAGTAAAAAAGCAGCAGGTCCCTTCTTTCTGAGTCTCAAAACGACAAAGTAAGGACATACAATGAAAGCCAAAGGTGGCGGATTCAAACCAACAAAATCAAATGCTTTTTGTGAAATATGTAATTAGAGAGTGGAACTCAGTCGTGACAGAAATGCCTGAGGGAAAGAATCTATCAACTTTCTACAAGTGTCAGTGCAGCTGTAATAGTAAGAAATTCAGGCTTAAAGCAAATATCACTAATAAAGACAGGTGCTTCACGGTGTATGGCAGCCTGCAAAGCTGGAGATTCACGCTGGACACAGTGCTGGACTAGCACATCTGACTGCTCTGATGCTCACCCAACACCCCTCTACCCTTTCCTGGAAGCACCTGGTGCCAGCCACTTTCAGATACCAGGCTTGATCCAGTCTAGACACACTACAGAGCTGAAGGGGGTAATTTCCACGGCCTTACAGATCATCCCTGGCCCCTACTGCTTTACCTGAGCCGGCAGCTATCATTCTTGTTAAGTTCTAGCTGTAATGGAGGAATGATGTTAGCTCAGAGCCAGACCATTCTCAGAGCTTACAACAATTTCAGCTTTACTGCATTTATAATCCTCAGTGCACACAGACTGAAAGGTAAACATTGGGGTATTGGGTACACATGGCAAGATTTTGGTAGCAGGGGCACGTATACAGGGTGGCTTCTGTCAGAAGCCAGCTGGCTTCAAGACAGACTCACCGCTGGCCCATCAGCGATGTTGGTAGCACCTCTGTAATAACATATTTGGGGGGGCGGGGAGCAGGAGATGGTGCAACAACCTGCAGCTGGAGGGAATGGTGAAAACAAGTGAGAGAAACAGCTCTGCAGACACCAAGGTCAAAGAAGGAAGGGGAGGAGGTGCTTTAGGTGCCACAGCAGATTCCCCTGCAGCCCATGGCAAAGAGCATGGTGAGGCAGGCTGCGCCTCTGCAGCCCGTAGAGTTTAACAGTGAAGCAGATATCCACCTGCAGCCTGTGGAGGACTCCATGTCAGAGAAGGTAGATGCTGGAAGGAGGCTGTGACCCCCTGGGAAGCCTGTGCTGGAGCAAACTCTTGGCAGGACCTGAGGACCTGTAGAGAGAGGAGCCCATGCTGGAGCAGATTTGCTGGCAGGACCTGTGACCCTAAGGGAGACCCACACTGTAGCAGTGTGTTCCTGAAGGACTGCACCCCATGGAAGAGATCCACACTAGTGTAGTTTGTGAAGAACTTCAGCGCCTGGGAAGGGCTCACATTGGAGAAGTTTATGGAGGACTGTCTCCCATGGGAGGACTGTCTCCCATGGGAGGGACCCCACACTGGAGCAAGGCAAGAGTGTGAGGAGTTCTCCCCCTAAGGAGGAAGGAGCAACAGAATCAACGTGATAAACTGGTCACAACCCCTATTCTACATCCCCCTGTGCCACTGGCAAGGAGGAGGTAGAAAAATCCAGGCTGAATTTAAGCCCAGGAAGAATGGAGGGGTGGGAGGAAGGTGTTTTTAAGATTTGGTTTTATTTCTCATTACCCTACTCTGATTTTATTGGTAATACATTCAACAAATTTCCCCCAGTTAAGTCTCTTTTGCCTGTGACAGTAACTGCTGAATGATCTCTCCATCTCCTTATCCTGACTCACAAGCCTTTCACTGTATTTTCTCTTCCCTGTCCTGTGGAGAAGGAGTGATAGAGCAGCTTTGGCGGACACCTGGTGTCTAGCCAGGGTCAACCCACCGCACCCATCAAGATTATAGCTGGTTTCATGCACTTGCTCTGTTAATCCCTTGTGACATCTATCCCAGAGTTGGACATAAACCAGCCCAAATCCTTTGCAGAATCCTCCTTACTCACTACTCCTTACTAAAGCACCTAGAGGGAGACTTTTGAGGATGACCCCTGAGCAGCTCGAAGAAGAGAACTATTTCATTAAAGCCCTACCTGTTGTTTGTTACTGTGATAAACCCTCTCAGTGGAAACCGAACTGAGAGCATGCCAGTTCACTGGGGCTGCTCGCTATTTCAGACGGTGTCACGAGCCACACAGTCTGCTGGTATTTCTGCTTCGGTTTCACTGCGTGACTCCAACCACTCAGGATCTTTATGAAAGTAATACATTCCAACCTAATCTACAACTAAATTAATGTCAGAAGTAAGACAGTGCCCCGAGTGATCAATAAGTGGGTTTTTCCCTACAGAAATATTAGAAGCAACTCACATCAATAAGCTTCAAATTTATGGGGCAATTCAGCTCTTCCATTTACAGCCTGAATAACTGGCCTTTGTATAGGATATTACATTACTAAATAACATGTGCTAAAAGGAGCTTCTCTGAAACAGCCACAGATTTCAGGGACCATCAGCAACTGTAGTGAGGGATCTGAGGTATCCACCTCAACCAAGTGCCTTTCAAAACCGTCTCAAAGATTCAAAATTTTCTGAACGCATTACAGGCAACTAAATGCATTATACTCAGACCTTCTCTGGGATTCAAATGAGAGTGCTGGTACCGGACCATTGGAAGACAACTAAATGACACTGACCTTGATCTTGTGCACACATTCAAAATTATATATCAGAAATAATATCCCGTGAATATTCATAGTCTTATCAATTAAGTCATATAAAATGAGTCCACAAAAGGAATGATGTCTACAAGGGATGAACAATCCTTCACTAGAAGGACTAGTAGTTCTCTCTCATTTCTAATCTTTATGGATCCATACAAATAAGAAGACCTGAATGCAAGGATCTGCTTAGTTAATAAGAGAGTTAGGGAAAACCCATCTGGGTTTTTTACCTACAATATAATTTTAGGTCATACTGTTACTGAAAATAGAGAAAATAAGCTGAAAATGCCGTGGCAAACCATTAATCAGCTAAACCCCCTCTCTAAATCCTTCTTATGAAGTCGCTGCTCATCCTTGCAGAGCTAACAAGCATGCTGCCTGGATTTAACATTGAAATAATTAATTGGCTGTGGTGAAGAGTAGCACAGGTTGGTGTACTTGGTGCTCAGTGGAGGCCCACTGGGATCTGCAGACTGCTGCTGTTGGTATGTGCTGGCTCTAACACTCCAAGGGCAAAAAGTAAACCTAACCCTTCTGAAGGAGGACAATCCCTCTTTGACCATCCTGCAACTGCCATGGGATCCACAGTGAAAATGGCTAGGAGTTTTCAAAAAAATAGTCTTCAATTCGTAAGACTTTTATTTTCCTGGGGGCAAATATCAATTTAGCATTACTGGCCAAGTGTTCAAGCTTTATTTTGGTCAGATCAACCTATCCTGCTTCATTCTCTGGGGTAGGTTCACCATTTTCACCTACATTCCCCCTGAAGAGCACAGAGATTCAAGGGAGTCACAGCACAGCTATGTTACTGCCCTCTGCTTTTCCCCCAAACCTTGACTGAGCTTAGAATGCTCTTAAACTCTTTGAAAACTATTCTTTAAAATAAAAATTATGGTAAGGAAGAGAGGTGCTTGTCTCCAACACAACCACCTTCTGTTTAACAAACAATCTTGCAGAGCTCAGTAAGGTCACCAATGGCTATTTTTAATTTCCCATTTATAAAAGGGCAACGACTGCTGTGCCGTGTTTAAAGCAGAGTCTTGTCTTTCAGACATTCTATTGCTCTCTCTCATTATTATGCTGCTTTTATTTAGGAATTATGATAAAAAGCAGGCATTCCTGCAAACTAATAATCTTCAGTTTCTCCATCTGATCAATGCTGACATGGCGGAGAATTTCCAAATATCTTCAGATTCATTTCTCACATATCATCACGGACACTTGAGCAACAAATAGCCTGCTCTATTCCTGATAATAGAAGATTAGTAACACTAACAATGTAAAGAACAGACAAAGGGAAAATGGTATAAATCTTTCAAGTAATATATTATATCAAGTCTTGAGGCAGGTTTGCTAGTGACAGGTGCCAGTTCTTGCAGCCTTTGCGTATATAAATACATCAGTTTTAAGCAGAGACTACCTATGACTTCTCACTGATTCAGTAGGATCATCATTCAGATATAGCTTGTAGATGATGAAGTAACGTTACATTATGTCCAGTGCAGTCAGAAGTAGAAGACAAAAAGGCACAGCTACTGTGACTAGGTAGAGAAAGGATGGGGATAGTATCTAGTTCAACTTTCAACTACTAGGTCTTTGTAAGTCCTTTTAAAGTAGGGATTTGGGCCACAGAAAAACCTTGGCATTAGTAACCTGTCAACTGATAAGTAACTATGCTTACAATAATTACGTGACTCTATCATAAAGTTATCCCTTGACATTTAAGGGTCTCTGAGGAACCCTGAAGTGGCATACTGAGGAAAAAAAAAAAAACCAACGAGGAGAGAAGGTGTGCAGCATTTTGGGGTTTGCTGAGCTGATACAGCCTCGGTGGTAAGCTAGCACATATTCCTGACTTCCGTCACAAACCACATAAACCATATTCGTAAATGTTATGGATGCCACCACAGACGCAACACGTGGAGTGGCTGTAAGAAGAACTATTAGTAGAGGAAGAACTATTAGTAGAGAAATAGATATTTTATTGTTGAAGAGCCCCGTAGGCAACAGGCAGAGCACAGGGAGCCTGAATACCCACGGCCATCAGAGCAGTTGTATGCAGCGTTAGCATTAAGTGGATTTGGCATAAGGAGTCAAAACAACACGCGTGGCTGGCAGGTAACACTGCTGTCAAGAGGCAGCTCAATGAAGCGCTGGCTTAAGGAAGCTTGTCAGCTGCGCAGCAGCAGTGACAGTGACCAGTGGCAGGAGGGAGCAGACGAGGAGGGGAACCAACTGCTCACATCTGGTCTGTGCTGGCAGCAGTGGGGATGGAAGGCTGAGGGAACACAGGGATTTCGGTCTGTGGTTGTTCAAGTCCCTGGGAGTTAACGGCAGCAGCGCCAGCCTGGGGAAGGACACTGCCCATGCAGACTGACATCCCTGCCCGAGACTGACAACTTAGGGACTCTCTTTTTGTTCTCATTTAGTTGCAAGGAACAGTTTCCTTGTATGCCTACCAAACGATATTTACATAGGACTGAATATATGGCTCTCATCAGGGCAAATGCTAGTACCTAAATTGGGCTACTTGTGACTCTGCACCTCAAGTTTCACTCATCCCTGGTCTGAAGTGCACTAAAAGCACATTATTACCGCTTAAGATGCAAACTACTATATTGAAAAAGATCACTTTTTACCTCCAGTGAAAGAAGTTAAAACTAATGGTTAGCTGAAACTAAGGTGAACAGTAAACAGAAACTCCATGTGACCATGTGCAGGCTATTCCCAATTTGTAATGAGGTTATACACACTACTTAGATTAATTACTCTTATTCTTCTATCTTAATTTATTTTATGCTTTAAGAAACCAACATGTCCACTAACCACTCTGTATGTGATAAAGAAACACAATAAAAGCAATTTCTCTCCTAACGCTCCCAAAAAACCATTCTCAGTAATGCATTTTTGAATCCAACATACCTTCTCCTAATGAGGTTTCAGCATGCCATAAATAACACTAATGAGACTTTGTCTTGCCCATGTAATATATTTCCTTAATATAGCTTTAGATTTTCTTATGTTGCATGGAAAGCTAATAGTCATGGAAAGAAATGTCCTCCAATAGCGCATTAAAACCAATAGTACAATTAAATATAAATGAATTCAGTAATTTAATTGAACTATGGTAATTTTTTTTAAATTTAGAAGTAAAGTAATGGTGTCATTTTTTTCCATTGGTAAATAATAAAAGTGCTGAGGGAATCAGATAATATTTAAATAAACATTATTGTGACTATATATGATACAAAGATACCTTTTATTGCTAGGTAAACCCCGTGCTTGCTAATGAAGAGAGAGTTGGAAGCATGTACCTTTGCAAGCTGAGGGACCGGTCCTGCAGGTGTTACGCAAGCAGTCCCAGGTAACGGATGTCAGATTTGACTCTCTGGTTTTACAGAGCTAATAGTTTAAGTGCACATTTCCAGCCTCAAAATGCAGATACTTTAAATATCATCTGCCAAATGCAGCCATTTAAGCAGAGGTTCACAGTGAAACAATCCCTTAGGTTGACAAGTGGTATATATTTATGCAATCTGCAGCTCCCATCATTCTACAACCAGGCCAACATTGTCTGGACAGAAATTTTTCCTCTAAAAATACCAACCTACAGAAAAAAAAAATGACAAAATGTATTTTTGCAGAAAAATTAAATTATTATTATTTGGGGCAGGATAAATTTGAAGCCTACTCTATTTTTAAAGATCTATTGAAATGCTATGCCTGTCACCCCTGTCACCTTTTTTCCCTCAGAAGGCAATGTAAGGCTTATGCAAAATTTCAGTGGGAGCGTATGGAGAGCTTTACCATTGATTCTCATGCAAGTGGGTTAACTAGTAGGTCTTTTTTAGGATTCCACCTTTAACGGTAAAAATCAGTAAGCATCTTGGACTAGGCTGGGCAGTGACGCAGGGACAACAGGGGGAGATGAAAGTGGAGCAAACTATGCCACAGAAATTAAATCACAATAAAGATGTTGCCACTGATGGTGATGTGAGCAAAAGCAGTTATGTGTATGAAAATGGAAATAATCAAATTCAGAGTGGAAGCAAAACCCCATTTCCGTAATTCCTTCAAGTCAGGAGAACAAGATGATCAGAGCTTCCGACTTCTGAAAGAACTGGCACACCAAATTATAGGTTGGGCATCTGAACAAATGATTAAGCTAGGGTGGAACTATATGGCTGAAGATTAGCAGATAAAATAACTTCCATGCTTCAGAAAGGGAAAAGTGATTCATGCAAATATTAGCCTATTCATCTGATCTGACTAGCATGTAAGGCTTTAGAACAACTCTTCCATGAGGGAATACCTAAAGGAGGTGTAGACAAATGGAAAATGGCATGAAAATCAACATGGATTTATCAAGAGCAGACAAAACCAAACTAATAGCTTCCTTTGGTATGATTAATTTTCAAAACAACGTAGCCACCTTCTTTCTCTAGATTCTGGCTAAGTATTTATTATCTACATGGGAAACCCTTAGTTAAAAAACGGAGATGACTTTAAGAGACTAACTGTAAGGGAAGCAAGAAGCCAAACAAAGGGAAGGGCAAGAAGGCTCATAAATGGCTCTGGTGAGACCTTCTCTGGAAGCCCAGGCATGACCTCAGCTGCTGGCTCCCGAGATGGATACAAACCTTAGTAGGTGCAGAAGAAGACTGCTAGGACAACATTAATATACAGAAGATAATTATAGTAGCAAGTAGGTGAGTATTTTTTTAACTGGGAAACAAGATGGCTTGTAAGCTTCAGAATACAACACTTCCAGAATTGACTTCAAGCAAACATAAGAAAAAATCTAACTCGATTTAACATGGATCTTGGTCAGCATTATGGAAAAACTATGAAAGAAATGACACAAAGACTTCTAGAAATAGCATTGTACTGGACTCTATGTGTTCATCTCTACGTTCCTATTTTCATGTGGGCAAATGACTTCTCTAGCACCTAAATCCTCTCTCATACATTTTGTACATTTTTCTCAAAGTAAAGGAATTTTCCTGTGAGACACATTTAAAGTGTTCCAATTCTTCTTTACACCCAAGAGAGTTTTTATGCTTTTCTCCAGCTAAATCTGTTGATCTAATAAAAGAATATTAACCCTCCACACAAATGTTGCCTCATTTGCTTTATTTTGTTTTGTTTTTCTCTACTGAAAGTATAAAAAAATAACCTAAACATTGAAAATGCAATGTTTATGACAAACCTGTTTTGATGGGTAAAAAAACCAACCTACATAAAGCCTTGCTTTTTGCCTGTCTCCTCAAAATTCAGAGAGTTTTATGAAATCACAACAAAATGTGGAGACCTCAAACACTAAGTGTTTGGTGTTATGTTTCTTTCTAAACTTCTCTTGTGAATAAACTCAGATTAAACAGTCATGAATCAACAGCCTTTCTAGAGAAGCGTGCAAGTCCTGTGTGTTATTTCTGAAGACAAAAAATTACTCCTGACTAAAACAGATCTTCATGAATGTTTGCTCAACATCCCAGTTTAATTGTATGGGTATAGGCTATTAGGAAAAAAACAAAACAAAACAAAACACCACAAAATTGCAAATCATGGGTCATAGTAATGCCATGTTTTTCTTAAATTAACTTTTTATTCCCCTTAAAAAAAATAGATGTTCATGAGACCAAGTTATAGAAGTGTTATTCTTATTTTTTCAAAACTCCACAGCCTGGTACCTGCAGGTGCTTCCAGCATAGTAAAAGAGACTCTGTGATCATAAAATCATAGTAAAATGCTAAATTTAACAGGTAAGATCAAATATCAGCTTATGAAATCAAGTATGAGGGAGAGGTAAACTCTAAAGGCAGCGAAGAGAAATGACATGGGGGGCAAGGATGATCAACATTAGGATTTCAATTCTAGCTCTAGATAGATAGAGAGATCATTCCCCAATGTCCCTGTCTGGCAGGCAGTATTAGCAGAAGTGATATCAAATATTGTCATTTCATATCCAGACAATTGGCATTAGTATCTCATTCTCAAAGTACCATCTTGGAGAGGCATGCCTAGACATACATTGGGCCACAAATCTGACAGGAACTTCTCTCAACTTCCCTGCTTAGAAATGCAGCTGCACTTTGCAAACTGTTTTGACTCACTTCCAGTTGGAATCTGACTCAGTATAACAGTCATCCTATTTCAGTCAGGTTACTTAAAATGCATCTCTTTTTTTTTTTCCCCCATAAGATACTGTCTTTCGGACACTTCTTATTCTTGCATCACCTGCTGTCTTCCGAAGACTCAGTAACTGCCAAAAAGAGATTAATGAGTTTTACTGTTCACTTTGCTGGAACTGGGTTGTTACTGATTAGCTATGGCCAGACACAGGGCACCCCAATAATGCCAGCAGTCTGGAAGAAATTATCCTCCACGTGCATTTAATTAGAAGCCAATAACAGAAACCAGAGGGTTTGAGTTTCCTTTTAGCTATACAGCTTTTCTTCTGCACTGGTATAAAATGAGACCTTGTTAGCCTCAGGCTAACAGTGCAAAGGAGCACTGTGGGTCACAAAGAAAAAGAGGAAGCAAGGTACGTTCTGTGTTTCTTTGGGTTAACACAATACTCAAAGTTCTCAAAGCTTAAAAGACCTCTTCACGCTTTTAAGACCATGCTGTTCTCCAGTTGTGCTCACATCTCTGCCTTGCTAACTCCAAACTAAGCCAACTTCAACACCATGCTGATCCAGCAGTCCAGGTGGAACACCCAACAGCAGATCAGTGCATGCAACTGCTACCCAACATCCGGAAGACTTCGAGGTTTTCACCTTGTCTAGGCCATGGTGTTCTGGCAATCCTGCACCTCTCAGGTGGCGTGCCTTAGAGTTTGACCTGTCTTGCACATCATCACTAGACATACCACTTATATAAAAACTGACAGAATCTCTTTTTCAATTCAGAGGTTGATGCTGCTTCAGCAACCACTGACAAATATGAGGTGGGTGATCAACAGAAACAGAGAAGTTCACCACACCACTTAGCTCATCACTGAAATATCTCCTCATAGTTCCATTACAAGCAAGTCATCATCTATGCCACTGAATTTAATGTACAGATGAATGAGATAACATAGTAAGTTTCTCGTGCCAGATTCAGGATAAATTTAGGAGTTGTCCCATGGATTCGCTTCAAGAATTTTAACAATGGGTTTATTCTTCTGCCTTTGCACTCAACCACCTGCTATTCCAGACAAACACTGGATCTAAAATTACTTACAAGCTTAAAACAAAACACTGCAGTAAGCTGCAGGAGAAATGATCATACTGAGAAAAGTAAGCATCGAGAAGAAAAGATCAGCTCTAGAGCTTAAAGCTGAGCTTTGGCTTGATCACTGGTCACCAAAGATGCAAATGTCATCTGAGCAAACACAACCCTTTGAATCCATACAAACTTAGGGTAAATCTTGTGAGAATGGCCCTTTTTGTGCTATTTCTCACTTTTTCTTCTTCCATTTTTCTTGGAAATATCACAACTTCAGGGTATTAAGTAATCCTAGGCAGCAACATAAATCCTGACTAATAAAGAACCACAAAAGTAAAAAGTGAACAAAATTTGGTATTTTTGACCTTTGCCAAAAAAAAAAAAAAAAAGCTTAGAAAGGTCCTAGCATCAAGTGTTTCCATAAAAAAATTTTTTTTTTTTTTCAGTCGTACAAATTTCTTCCTCTCTACCAACAGTTCCAGGTAAGGTACTATAAAGTGAAGGTACCCATACAGTCTTTACTTGCTCCTAAAGACTCTCACAGAATTACTATTTTACAGAAGATGAAGCACATAAGTCTCCATCTCTCATTTCAGCTGCTTCATGTAAGTATAATATATATGTCTATGTAAACCACCAAACTGAGTGCAGGATTTTCAAGAATCAGTCTTTGAGCCACATCTCATATCTACGTCTTAAAGAAAATTTAAATCAGTGCATCTCTAGTATTTCTGTTAGGTGTGCTTGTGACACATCACAAACATGCCCTTATCTGAATGTGAAATGCCTGTTATCTGGTAGACAGCATGTATTTTATCATGTTGGATCAGAGCCTGCTCTGTGAAGTAGAACCCCCATTCTGTAAGAACACATTTCTGCTTGCTACAGATAACAACAGAAAAATCATGAATTCTCTTTTTTCCTGTGCTCCAGCAAGTGGCTCCATTGCCTCTTAATGGTTCTCCATACAGAAACCAACAGGCAAGGCTAATGCTTGGGGTTTTGCTTACCAAAGGCAAAACAAAATGGAAAAATTGTAGAAGAGAATCAGGCTGAGGGGATAAGAAAGGCTTCTAGCTGGAGAGCTTCAACTCTGCACTCTCAAGAGGAAAGAAAAGGAAATCATGGGTCCAAGGCAAGGGTTGACTGGGGTCTTTTTAGAATCCTGTAACTCTTGAACATGTTGGTTAAGAAATTGCTTGGCTAAACATATTTTCCTTTCCTTTTCACTCGTGGTCCATGAAGGGGATCACCACTCTGCAGCTGAGGCAGGCAGAGCTAGGAAGATGGGGGCACTAGGCACCTGGATTATAAGAGCCCTTTTGTGTAAGAGTGGCACCAGCAACCTCAGCCTAGGATACACCCAAGAGACCTTGTTGTAGACAGCACAATGACAAAAAAGTGCTGGAAACAGCAAACTTATTAAAACTTTCTTCCTGCAATTACTTTATGTAAATTCTTTATGTTTCTGCTCCCAGAATTAGAAATACATCCTCTGGTTTTACCAAATCATTACATTTTTCTTTGTACTTGATGACACCAAATTTCTTTAGTCCTTCATGACAACGGCTGTTATCCTAACAGGAAAGAACTTACAGATCTCTAGATACTCGTCTGTTCAGTGCCAGTCAATCAACTACACATCCACAGGGCTCGAAAATGAACATTTTACAAATTCTAGTTATTAGTACTTGCGTTTAGCTTCAGTGTACTTAAAAATAATTAATCTTTTCAAGAACACTTTGATTTAGGCGTGTTGTATTATTCACTCTATTTTGCAGACTGGAAATGAAAATGCCATAGTCTCCAAGGACGCCACAGGCAAAGCTGGGGATGATGCTCAAGTAGCTACTCCTCACCCACCCACCATCTCACTTTTAAAAAACAGAAAAAATACGACTGCCCACTCTCTTGAGTCTTAAGTTTTGCACCCATCCTGCAAGACACCAATACATTATGCAAAGCAGGCAAGAACTGAGCTTTGGACTTCTGATTTTCCTCCATCTGGGGACCAGTCCTGCTTTTTCACAATCTCAATGCAAATTGGAAGTATATCCATTGGAGTCATTAGCATTGCATCAGCAAGTCACCTCCAGCAATATCAAAACCATGTGGTTTTTTTTATTCTAATAATGAGGAAACACAAGCATTTTAGAATGGGGCTATCATCAGTGTATGTGGACAACCAGGGGAAGACTTCCAAGAATTTTTAGTGGAGAAATTTTAGAGTCATCTACCAGTGCCAGAGTCAGCCTTTTTCTTAAAAAAAAAAATAAATTCAAAACTCTAAGGGTGTAGAAATATAATCAATGTGAATTAAGTATTGATTTCTAAATAATGCAGAATTAAGTTAAGACATTTACAAACTGTAAATCACTATTATTTAGTAAGAATCAGCACTGTGTGTTTTACATCATCTGATAGAAACATTGATAGATGGGAGATGAAAAAATGTGTCTCCAGAAAGTTGGGCATAGTTCACACAGTGAACCCAAGTTCACATCCAACATTTGACATGAAAGGATAGGAGAAGAAAGTGAGGTCTAAGCCAAAGCAGATCGCTTCTTATGATGACAGTCATGTCAAACACGCATCAGTTGTTACGAAACGTGGTGAGGGAATAGCAAGCATTCACTGTGGGGATTAATTTATGTCCCAAATTCCAGCTCAATGACAGTATCTGCAATCTTAGACTATGTCATAGATTCTTCCCACTTCATAATCTCACAGGGTACATATGCATACATATATGTGCATGCATATGAATTACATATACGGCCTTAAGCTCAAATAGCAGAGGCAAAAAATGAGGCAAGGAAAATTTACAGGGGACACACAACCTGTTCCCTGCTGCCTCTCACACAGACTCTCAGGGAGAACAAGAAAAAAGGCACAAAATACGTTTTGCCTCTGAGCATTTGGCTACTCTCATCTCTTTCTGGAATTAGAGTTATGACCATCTCAAATATCCAGATGAGAGGCCAAGGAAAATGTTTTAAAGTAACATAAAGAGTTATCACTACTTACACATTCCAGACTTCTGTTCAGCTGGAAATACATTAATGCAAGCAAGAAAGAAGAGTGTGATGTGGGAAAGGAGGCTGTCTACAATTTATCACTGCTGTGCAGACATGCCCTGAGAAGAGAGCTGTGCTGAAAACCCAGATATAGGAACATCTATATTAGCAGCAGTTATTTCTGATTTGGTCTGAGGTACTTTCCAAACTCAAGGGGCTCACAATGAAGGACTGGCCAGCCATGAAGAGCCTGCAGTAAAGCTGAAAGGACATGTAAATTGTGCTGATATCCCAACAGACTTCTGCTGTTTCAGGGATGCTATTCTAATCCCAAGAAGCAAGGAGAAGCCCCATTTTGTGCTTTGCTCACTGATGCACCATATTTCTACTTGGGCGTTATCAGTGACCTTTTATCTGCCAAATATGGACATCTCCTCTATTCCAAAACTGCAGCTGAGAATTCAAATTAGGAATGATTTCACAAATGGCACAACTGCCTAAAAAAGCCGAGTCTGAACTGGATCAGATCCTCAGCTGGGGGAAATCAGTGCATCTGTGTAAGATCCGATCATAGGATGGGTTAAAATTCATATAAAAATAAGAGTATATTCTGTATTTTATTACGGCATTAATAATAAAGCTACACAAAAATTATAGTTTTCTAAAAGGTCAAAAGACAGCTCTCTGCTCCTTAGAATATATTTTGCACAATATTCAAAAATGATGCATAATTTGGGGACATAACTCAACCAAAATTTTTCTGTGGTACCTTCTTTGATGCCTAAGAAGAGTTCCTTTGAGCTAGCTGTGAATTAAACATTTAACAAGGAAAAACAAAAACCTGTCAATACTTTCTGTATTAGCTACAGGAACAAAAGTTTCTGAAATTGGCCTCTGAAATTGCTGTTTACTCCTGCCAGTGTTTCACAGTTATACTTCAAGGGTTGCCTGTGCATAAGTACTTCATTTAAAGCATTTTTTCTGAAATTAGATTCTTCTAACTTTAAATCCTTATTCTTAAGTATCTGTATTATGAAACAATTTTATACGTGCATATAAAATAAGGCAAGCAAGGAAATTTGCAGGGTTTTTCAAATCAGGTCAATCTTTGTGTCTCTCCTGGCCGTTTTACAAGACTTTCCTCCATCTCTGAAGCCAACCATGGAGTGTCTTCCCAGCTGATCACAGGCATGCCTCTAGTCTACTGCTCCAAGGGCCAACATTCAGCCTTAGAAGTCAAAACAATCCAAAAGCCAGCTCTGATCTCACCATCTCCAGTTGTTCCCAGTCTGTGGTTTAATTTACTCCTGGGTTAGCAGGGTGTTCCACAATGCCTCTCATAATTACTTTCTCGAGGCTCTAATTCAACTGCAATTACCCACTGTGGAAGTTAGAGAACTGGACCACAGCTCTGCTAAGATCCAGCTAAACCACCCGACCAAGAAGCTGGCCAGCCCCCAGAGCCGCTCCCCTAGCTAAGGTGCCTCAGGACTTTGCTGATCCCTGTGGTGAGATTCCTAATGGGTTGCTCCTCCTCCCCATCCCAGATACCTTGCCTCTGAGCCCAAGGAGTAATTTTTCCAATGAAGGAAATGTTTATGTTTAGTTTCTAATGCAGACTAAAGAGTTACACTAACAAAGCAACCCAGCGGACCTCCCTTTCACACCCCCGGCTGACCAGCTGGGTTCATGGCTCACAGCTGGCCAAATGATCTAGATAATTAAAGAAGAAAAAGCCCTCTCTTTGTTGATCAGGGATTTCAGTCTGTTTCACCAAGAACATTATGTCCTTGATCTATCTCTGCTCTTTTTTGGCCTTTTTTTTTTTTTTTAACTGCCAGATTTAAAGGGCACTACAACTCTATGGAAACTGCCTATCAGCCATCATGGGCCATACCTACATAAAAGAAATGTCAGGACAGGGGACTCTCTAACGAATGCTCAGTATGAGTTCCCTTCACTCACAAAAGGCTATATGCCACATAGGGCACACGTTTATGGGCAGCTCCAAAATGCCCACTATGGGATGGGAGAGCAGCAAAGCTTCAAGTGCGCTCTGCATTCAAATAGCCCATTGCTCTGCTCTGCTACCCTTGCTTAACCTCAGGCCTGTAGATTGTTGTACCCACAGTACAGACTCTAACGGCTTCACACAATGTGTGACGGGGCCTGGCCGCGCAACCAGACCCACCACCGTCTCCAGGGATCCCCACTGAATTCGGCAGTGCATCTGTGTCAAAACTGGTGTCTGCTGAACCATCTACTTGTGGGGAGCGACTGAAAAAGGCAGCAGTATGAATTAAATTATGCCTGCAATCTGCTTTGACTGTCACTTTGCTTAATACCCAGCACCCCACACAACTTTCCAGACAGGTCCAGGCACTTTAGGAGGACGCAAGCTTACGGTACAAAGACATATTTAATTGATGATTTAGTAAAACCCTCTGCACATTTTGGCTGCAGAACCAACATTCAACAGTGTGCATTCTTGGTGGCAAACAAGAAAAACCCTGCACACGCAGTCAAAGGAAAAGTGAGTTTTCAGTTATGAAGTAACAGGGGGGAGGGGGAACGGATTTATGAATTTCCGTGAGAAAAGTGGCTTGTAGAACAATGACTTTGCCAGGACAACACACCCTGTAGCATATCTCCGTAGTTAAGCAGTGCAGAATTGTCAGGTAATACAGTTCTGTTAACAACGCTGTCACACAGACGCTGTTTAGTCAGCAGCCGCACCTATATGACACTCCACACCTGATGAATGCTTAGGTTCCCAAATGAGATGCGATAGCTTGCTAATGCAAAAGCCAGCTTAAACCACGGGACCCCCCACGCACATCCCTATTGACCTTAAATTCGGTGCCTTTCACAATTAACCTTCTGGCAATTGAAAGATTTACCACAATCCCACTTTGCTATTTTCAAAGTGTACAGACTCTGTATGTCGGCACTGTTACGACAGCTGACTGCACAATTTCTTCCAGTTTTCAGAAGGCAAACAATATGGTTTCAAATGCATTCAGCTTCTATCTCTACCACTTGACCTCTCTAATTTAGAGCATGAGCCCCCAGTGTGGCAGGGATGCTGTCTTTGTTGAGCTGTTGCTCTGTGATAGCTAATACATGCATACATTACTGCTGACATTTAAAAACATTCCTAACAGTTTGTGTGAGTACATGGTAAACAGATGCTATGGGATTTTTTACCCATTATCAGTCATCTCTGAAGACTGCAGTAAAGTGACAGGTTGTTTGAGACTCTTGGTCTAACAGTGAGAGATTTATTTTTAATAGAATATTGATATTATGGCACAAAATGCCATTTGGTGTTTACTTTTTTTTTTCCTCCTAGAGCTGCAGTTTAGCTTTTTTTTTTTTTAAGCTTTTGCAACCCTCTGTTATATCTACTACTCTATTTTTTATGAAAAAAGTTACAAGACTTTTATGAACTCTCTGATTAAAGTACCTCCATCTGAATGCAGATTAAAAGTTCCAACACCTGAGAGCACTAAACCAATGAATATTTATATAGAAAAACAGCAGATGAATGCACTTTAAATCTTCAATGCAAGTCTAGTCATGGGGTTTATCTTATTTTAGGGCTTACTTTTTATTAAAATAAACTCTTGCATATTTACACTACAGAAATAAATGTTATTTGCAAGCACAATACAGTAAGAATCTTACAAATGGATAGTCTTGGTGAAAAGTAAATTTACTCCTCAAACTGATTTACTTTTTTATCAAGTATTTATTTAAGAGGATTTTCATTGTATGCCACTGGCACAGCTTGGTGTGGAGTGGGTGCATTCATTCCAACCGGTTCTGATTTCACACTCGCGTTAAGTCAAGCAGTGTCCGTGGTGTTACACTAACCTAAGTCACAGGAACATCAAAAGCGCTCTTTTGACAAGAAGGACCATTGCACACGGCTTCCTAGGTCATAGGCAGTATCCTGCACAGTACCCTTCGACTTCAATATTTGTATTATACTGCCATCACCTACTGCACCTGGTTGCTACAACTACAACCAACTCTCACTGTACCTTGAAGTTGCCATCTGTCCTGCCAGAAGACAACTTAAGTGAGCAAAAGGCAGCCCCCGAACTAATTCATCTCAAGAATGGCACAGCATTGCCAGGTGACCCCAAAACCTGCAACCTTGCTGAGCACTGACTCCAAACCCGCCTCACTAAATACCTGTAGTGAGAATCAACACGGTTGTTGACCTGAGCCCCATGGCAAGCCAATGATGTCTATAGAAAGGGTGTAGTAGTGCAACTAAAGGCAAACGGTGTCTTCTGTTCTGCACTGGAAGGATCTCTGGGTACTTCTGAACCCTCCTAGTAGCAAACATCCTGCTCCCTGACTCAGAGATCTGTTGCTCATTTGAATGGGAAGAAACACACAGTTTCAGGGAGCTGCAGCATCACTGGGAATTAAATCTTGATGCAGCCCAAGTATCTTTTAGCCAGTAAACCTCTCTCCTGTCTATATCTTGTGTTTTGTAAAAAGATTTGTTGCACTGTCTCCAAACCTATGCTGTTCTATTTTGGTTTTAAATGTAACCTTAGAAATAAATGTTTACAAATCAGCTCATTGTGTCTTTGTTTTGAAGCTTAAAGCCTCACTTTGATTGCTGCCTTTTTGACATTTTGCATAGGAAATATGTTTGCATGTTCACAGTGCTACTGAAACAGCAATTAGATCACCATATTCCAGCTGTTACAAGGTTTTGTAATGCATTTTCCAATAAACATTTTCAAGAAAACAGAACTATTTTAGTATGTCAAGCAGATACGTCGAGATTTTTTTCCTAAGCCTTTTTTTTTCCTCTTGCCTTAGGTTTTTGTGCTTGTACTTTTTATGTCCCTCTATTTCACTTCTTTTAATGCCACCTAAATATAAAGGGTTGGGATTTCAAAAGCAGTGAGTGGTTTGAGAAGTTCTGATTTTGGGGACCTGGGGAGCAGAGCTGAGCCAATTTTCAGAAAATTGAACTTTTTCTCTTAGGCTACCAAGTACCACAACTGTGACAGCTTTTAAAACACTTGCTATTATTTCTCTGATGTCCTTTAAATAGGAACATTTTTACCTTTTCCAGGAACTGTCTACCTACCTAGCTTCCCTCCCTCCCTTCCTTGATAATCTTCCCACTTCAAAACCATAAAAAATACATTTTTCTTCCCTTGTCTGCTAACATTAAACATCCATCTCCCCCGACACCGAAATGATTTCCTGTCGTGCAATGCAACGAGTGCATTACACGCAAAGGCAAACGTAGCACCCAGGTGTGAGGGGGAAAGGCAGAGGCACCTGAACCTCAGCAGCCGAACAGATCAGACACAGGCTCAGTTGTGAAAACCTTGGTTGTCTTCTCTGAAGTAACTCAGTTCAGGCCAGTCAATAACCAGCCTCATGATATGCATCAGGCAGCAGAAGCTGCCACGGCTGAAGAGGAAAAAGATCTGTAACCTTTTCCTCTATAATTAAGGAATTTTTGTTTTCTTCTTGCTTGGTGATTAATTGTTCATGGTATATGTGATTAAAACTAAGAAACTGTGCTTTGATTTTATTTTATTTTTTCCTGCATCCTGACTTCATGTGTCACATTTTTTGCTTTCTCACTTTCTTACACAAGAATTTCTATGAAGATTTTTCTTACCTATTGCCTCATGCAATAAAAGAAAACCAAAGTCTGCCATTTTAAGACTGCAAAATATCTAGAGTTCTGTCTAAAGCAAACGAACTGCAACCAAGCTGGCTGCTTTATCTCTGTGTTTTGATTGATCACTAAGGAGTTCAATACATTGGTGTTCTTTTTGGGGTGTTGCATGTCATTAACAAGTTGTAACTGGATTCTTTCTCCAGGTGGTAAAAGTTCCGAGACCACTCCGAGAGGAGGTAAGAGATTTTTCTAGAGATCAGGGAGATAGGGTGGGAAAGAGTCCTCCTCAAATGATTATGCTATATTAGAGCTGGTTGTCAACTATTTGCTTGATGACAGTTGTAGACAGTTGTGACCCAATGGATTCGTGGTTTCCTCTGGCAATTTTAATAGTAAGAACAGTAACAAGACAACGAAGACTTGCAATCCTCTTGGGAGGCTTCCCCTTTCCTCCAGGTAACTCCCAGACTTGCTCAGATGCTCACTGTGATTCTCCAAACAGGAGGCTGGTACCTACAAGCCAAGGAAAAGCAAAACCCAGGCACACATAGGCCAGAGTCAGTGCCTGCCTGCTGCTTCGAAGGGCTTGCCATTCCTCTGTCCCATTCAAACTCTCTCAATTAGCAATTAGAAGTGCAAACATATTGGAGCTGCAGCAGAAGAGGTTATTTTAAGTTTCCTTCTCATCTTCTAGGAAAATGAGACATTATAAATGCTGCAGCTGCCTGTCTATCATTGATGGGACATCACCAAGTCGGGGCCATTTCAGCCTCCCTTGGGTTTCAAAATAATTATGCATGATTTTGTCACATCAAGATGAGTTTATTTGCAATTCCCAGGTGTCATGCATGTCCAACACAACCTTGCATAGCATTTCAGCGCTGATAACCTGAAAATACTCCTTGTGAAAAGGGTTTGCTCTTCACATATATTACCCAGTCTGAAACTACTACCTTGGTTGCCAGTTAAACAAAAGCATTGATTTTAAAATTGCTCTTTTAACCTGCAAGGTACTGCATGGCCTCTGTCCAGCATCTCTTCACTTTATATTCTTGGATGTACACTTGAATCTGCCTAGGGAAATCTGTCACTTGCCCTAAGTTTCACTGGCAAGTGTTAGGGAGTAACAGCTTTTCCTCAGAGAAATTCTGTCCTCCTAGGAAAGCAAGAGGTAATAGTAAAAAAAAAAAAAAAAATTAAAGCAGGTTAAAGAAACGTTTTTTACAGTGGCTTACAAGACTGTCTTTTTATTACTCTGTCTTACTGTCTAATGAACTCTGAGACAATTTCTACATTCCAATATTGGTTTATTACCAATTAGTTATGTTATCTAAAATACCCAAAGACACACTGCATGAATGATAATATAACCTAGCAAGTACATGGCAGTGAAGAGACTTCAACTATTGCACCCTAATTCCCTGTATGCTGAAAGAAACAAAGATGGCTTCTGTAGCTGATGGGTACTCCAGGTCACTCTGTGATTCCCTGATTATCAGAGGAAAAATGGAATAAATTCAAGAAAAAAAAAAAAAAAAAAGAGCAAAACTCAAAGGTAATCCATATGCCATTTTAACCTTATAGGCACCAATTTCTTTCAGCCTTATTAACAAAAAAGACAAGGCATGAAAATATTTAGATCATCATCTGCCTTCAATCTAGCTTACTCCTTTACATTAGTTAACTTATTTTCTTCAACAGGTTTACTTTAGGGCTACTGAGACAATACTTTGTGTCATCTCAACCACAACCCATAAATGCTGGGAGCAAAATAAGCCATTCTCTTTGTTAAAAAGTTTGAGAAATCTGGACTTGCTTATAAAACCCAGGCAAAATTCATCTTAGGTGGTGTAGTTCAATTTCTTCACTCCTATGGCCCACACCTTGGATTTCAATCCTTGCAATTTTACTTTTCTAAGCTGTGTTATTTAACTAAAAAGAACTGCAAAGGAAAGAGAGATCTATCAGAAAGATATCCACAGAGAAGCTTAACAATTCCAAAATGGGGACTTCAATCTCCAGAAGAAATTGCTGGGACCAGTCTCTATCAAAAAACTGCATCATAAGCCAGGACACTATAATTGAGTAATTAATGGTATATTTTACCCATTTTACATTATGCAAGCATCAAGAATGAAAATGTGACCCAGGGAATTTGAACATCCCTGGTCATTGATGCATTGATTCCTGGAACAACTGTGACAAGAAACCATCACCTAGTGACTAATTCAATCTTCTGGAAAGAAAGCAAGCTGTTGCTGTTTAACACTCCTTCCCATACTCTGTCCAGAGCAAAATCAGACATTGTTTTTTCTTTGGACGTACCATTACAGGGCTAGAAGATGCTGAACCAGGAAGCTGTTAGTTCAAGAGGGAAAAGACATTAGAGAACCTGAGATATTTGACAGAAAATATGTCCCTTCTTCTTGTGGGCTGCTACATCAACATTACACTGGCAAGTCACCTCTAAAAGGTGACTATTTTCTTTCAAAATATTTAAAATTAATACAAGTCTTGTCTAGAGGGATAAGTTGCATTGATGCCAGGAAGCAACACAGAAAGACCTGATGGATAGACGGGTACGACAGAGGAGTATATGGACTGATAGATGTAAATGCTGAGCTCCTGCTTCAACAAAGCAAGTTACAAGCAAATACAAAACCAAAGTATGCAAACATTTCCAAAACCTTAAAATGGAGAAGGTGAAACACACAGGTCCCCGAGTTGTCGTAACAAGTCAAGACTGTCCTGAAATAGAGATCATTTGATAGCCAATGCTTGAAATAACAGAAAAGGTCTAAGTGAAGTCACCTAGGGGAACAAAACAAAGCCCATTTCTAATATCTCTGACACTCCTCTCTCACTGAGATCTCCTTTCTTGTTTCTCTTCCAAATTAAGTTCAAGCAATTCATTTTCCCTTGAAAAGCTGTACAGTTCTGACCTTGCCTGGGTGTTGATGTTCTAGTTGCTGGTACACCTTCCCACTCCCTTGCCTAGCCCACATTTGCTAATCAATGTCCCTTCTCATCTCCCCAATGCACCTTCTTCCCTTCATGTGCAGCACAACTTCCCTCCTTGTGTGCCATGCTCCTCCTCAAAGTACTTCAAGAAAACAGTACAAAGCTTTTTTTATAACCTCTCAGAAAAAAAAAAGATAAAATTCCAGGGGGAAAAAAAAGAAAAAGACAGACAGAAAGAAAAGGACAGACAGAAAGAAAAAGAACTACATTTAGACCAAATCTTTATCTAATCAGCTAATACCTTGTAAAGATACAGCATGACCTCCTGCTGTGGGTTATTGAGCTCTATGCCTGCCAGGATTAGGTCCTTTAACTGAAGCTCCTCATATGCTAGGGAAAAAGGAGTTTTGAGTTCTGAAACGTTTAAGAATTCATATGTCTCACTATTAATTAACCAGTACACTATCTTCTGAAACAATATACAGAAAAGCAAATGCTCCAGACAAATCTGAAACACTTCAAAGGAGAAAAGAATGATACAGTTTAGTACTTTCCTAAAATGACCAGTTTAAAGAAAAATTCTGACAGAAAATTGTTCTAAGAAGGCATTTTCTAATAATGCTTCTTACTCGCTTTAGAGAAAAAAAAATTGGCTGTTGTGAGAAGAGTTTTGAAGAGACATGCAAAACTGAAGTAATTTGAATGCAGAGGCTGGAACCTGGCATTAATTCCACTGTTGGTTTACTCCACCTTGTAAGCATCTACAAGAAAGCTGTATTCCTGCACTTATGATTAGAAAACCTATTAAAGAAAAGGCATTTAGGATGAACACCCCGCACTCATAGCCATAGGTGTCGACTTCAGCTAAATTAAAAACCATAGTCTTGTCAGGTCATAAAAATCATCAGAATTTTAGTTACAAATTACACCCCAGTACGTGTCAGCATCTTTTCCACAGATCTAGCATTGTTTGAAGATAAACTGAAACAGATCAGTGCAATACTTAATTGAGCTCTCAATCACATCATTGATAAAAAAGCATTAGTAGACTTTGGCAAAGACTTCAATGCTGACTACTAAGACGCTGTACAACAACTCTTCTAAACAGAATGGATGAAATTTTCTCTGGTGCCCTAAGGCCTTTTCTGTTGCTCTTGTAGCATAAAGAGGCTTAAAGACAGCAGACCTCAACCTCGGGGATATTTCCTGCTTAACGAGATTTCTCAGGCAATAAATAGCTGCAAATACCTCTGCTCCCCCAGCATACCAAGTACATGAAGGTAAGGAAGATGCTCTACTCTGTGTATTTCCTACCAAAAACTCAAGCATAATTCACATAGTATGAACAGCTTAGCACAAAAACTATCCAAATCACAAGAAAATCAGAAATAACTTGGGGTCAGATAAATTGCTGCCTCTCTCTGCAAACAAAGGGATGGATAAACTAAGTAGTGAAGCTGCAGTCACAGTCTATAGCCTTGCCGTGTCAAAACTATTTAGTTTGGACAGATTATGTTGCCAAATACTACTTTTATCCTAGGCCCTCTTGAACCAAGTAGGACCATCAAGAACTGTTCAAGCTCCTAACAGGGGGTGGAAATGACCCCAGTGTTGTTGCTGTTCTCAACAGAAAAGGGGCTAAGCAGGATGATGAATACCTCATTCTGTTCCCATAAGGTCTGGTATTTTGATTTTTCCAGGAAATACACTTAGGTCATATGATAGACATAAAAGAAGTTTATGTATTCAATCGAAACTTACCTGCATCTAAATCTATTTCTTCATGTTTCACAGAAAATCTAATGGTAGAATATTAGTGCTCAGTTGTAATTCATTGATTCCTCACAGAATGAGTGAATACCTTTCAAGAAAGCCCTTGGAAATGCTGATGACTAGTGACTATTGGTACACACCAGTTTTACAGATCATAGAAAATCAGTTACTCATAGAAAGCATGACAGATACAGAATATTCTTACATTAGATGGGAAAAAAATTGGGCATTATGATCTGTAAATCGATAAATATCCAACAAATCAGCAATGCAAACGAGACGACAAAACTTTATTTCATCTTCAATCAGAGAATAAGAAACTTACCGGGCAAGGTAGTTTTAGCAGTGAAATAGTTACCATGCTAATTTTCTACTCATCTAGTAATACTGATCCTTTGCATTTCAATATGTTGTGTTGGGTTTTTTTTTCTTTCGTGGTCATATTTGTATCTGCAGAGCTTTCAAGACCACGGTGCAAGCTGTGAAATACTTTAAGCTGGTTTTGTTTTTTAATAAAACAGAAAAATGACAATATAATGCTTTAAAAATCAATATGCTCTTTTGCATTTAAAGTAACTCGGGAAAATATTTTAGAACCACAATGTCAGCAAAAATGGGCTGGATTCAGGTAATAGAAAGCACATGCAGAGGTGTAGGAAAGACGTTAGCCATTGCACAGAAAAAGGAATAATCTCCCACTTGCAAAGCTAGAGAAGGATGGATCTTGACACAAAATATTACTCAGGCAATTGAACAGCCTTTACTTTTTCAGTATCTGGAAGCATTCTATACAAAGAGGAAACCCTTTTTTTCTGTCTATATATATTGGTACAGGGTGAGTGACTGCAGAGAAGTCATACAGAAAATTTTTTTCTTTAATATTTACACATTGGAACTCTATGAGCTCTGATTGCCTTTGACATTGTCAGACTGTCATATACGGAACAATCCCTGGCTGTGGTGAAGTGTTCTTTGCAGAAGGATCTCAGAAGTTCTACTAATGCCCACACAGAGCCCCTAGAAACCCTCAGCAACTTTGAGGTTTATGTTCTGCATTCGATGCTGGTGTTGGATACACAGGAACAGAAAGGCAAGGAAAGCAACTTGGTCCTTCTGAAGGCCCAGGTCACACTACTGTGCTGTGATCACCAGTAACTCTCTCCCATCTCCATGGTAGTATTTTTCAAGTGCACACAAAGACCCCAGATGTAAACAGGAACATTGACCAAATGGGTAAATATGTGGATTCTTTTTTAGAGAACCTTTCATGTATGGGCTATGGGAAAATTTATAGCAAACAGAAAGTGCAGAATGGGTCTGAAATGTCAGATTTCAGGCATACACACACACGCCCCCTCCAAAAAGCACAGGGACAGATTTCTATGCAGTGGGGATTTAAGTAGCTTCTGCAAGCATTAGCATTCTGTTCTTTCAAGTCATATATTTTAACCTTCATCCAGAGCTGCCATATGTCCCAGCTTCCCCAGGCAAGACCTCTTTTTCCACCTGAAAGTTTATTTGTAAGTGAAGAAAGAGGAATTCAGCCAGATGACTCAGATGTATAAACCTCTACAGCCACAGACCTGCATGCCAGGAAGTCCCAAGCAAATGGTTTTGAAGCACGTGAAAACCACCTCTGTAGACCCTGTGACCATCTCTACCCAAGATAGGATGAACAAAACTAGGGCAAACCCAGCTCCCTGTCCTTGTCCCATGCAATACAAATACAGAAAAGGAAAGCCTATTTGTAGCTGAATCCATAGTAGTAAGCTTTGTTGTGTGATATCCACATAAAAATATAAGTTTGAGGGGAAGAGACAGAAATTCATATGTGGCTTGCAGATCAGAAAGGACAGCACAGGGATCCTTAGCAGGCAGATACAGGACATGTTTATGGTTCTACTCTGTAACACCACAAAGCACTGCTTTACTACATGTGGGAATCCCAGCTTCTTCCCGCTGCAATGTTTAAATCACCCTTCTGGAGTATGCAATACACACATTCAGAGGCTTAAAAACTCCAAGACACAGCAAGTGAAGCTCTCCCAGTACTGGGATAGAGATGGACCAGCTATTCCAGCAGCAGAAAAAAAAATGACAGCATTTATATTTGTAGTACTTATTTTCAAATTACTTGTATATACAGGGTACAGTTCCACAGTCTGCAAGGCATCCTAAAAGTAGTGACAAATCCCAAACTCTTTAAAATCTGAAGCAATATAGAATGATTGAGGTGCTTATCAAAAGAACTGAATTGAGACTGTACATTTGCTTTCTAGCTGCCCAAATATTTCCACCAGACACTAGTTAGGAGCCAGCATATGTTTTGAGAAAGAGTCATTTTCCCTCTGTATGTTAGCCTGCATGCATTACCATTTGTACTTTTCTTTAAAAAGAAATGGGAGACCGCTGAGATATTATTGTACTCCACATTACCCAATTACCCTTTTTTAACCAGACACATTTGTCATTCTGTTGGAAAAATAAGCGTTTGATACTTATCATATTCTCACAGACTTCGGCCACTGTTACTTCTTAAAAATGCAGGGTAGCTGAACAGCCCGTTTATTATTTATTTGCTGTGTTTATAAGTGTCCATGCTCATGCTCTGCCTCTTGCTAAGGGAATAATACCAGTGACCATGGGGGCTGAAGTCTAGTCTGGTAAAGGCGGTGTCTCCCAGTATCTCATAGAGATGGCTACTGGGTCTGCCTGAACAAGGGCATCGGCTGCAAACTCTGGTTTGTGGGCTGCAGAGAGAGAAGGAAATTCCTGCTGGGACCCTCTGAGCAGATCTCCCTCTGATAACCAAGTTCCTCTGTGCACTCATCCTACACAGATGGTGATGGTGGTACCTCCTCATGTGGGAAAACAAAGATCCACCATGCATCTGCATACAGTAGTGAACACCAGAGCCTGCACCATGAGAGCTCAACAATTCCAGCCTGATTCAAGAAGACCAAAGTAGAAGTTTTGAGAGCCNTTTTTTTTTGTAAAACCAGAAATGTTGAGTATCTAGATCTTCAGTTAGCTGTAGCATGGGCCTATACAGCTGAAAGCAGAATGTGAAGATCTTCCTTTGGGTGGTCTCCCAGCTGCTGACACCCCACATTACTAGAGCTGAAGGGACCCCAACTCACTTGTTTCCAGTTCTTCCAAATACCTTCTTGTCAGAAAGTAGCATATTAATCACCATGCTCCCTGTCCAAGGCAAACCCTGGACTTCTTGTTCCCTTTCCATCCCCACTGTCCAAGTGGTGTCTCAGTAATTGAGAAGGCTCTCCATCATAAAACTGCCAGCATTCAGGAGATGACTTTTTCACATATCCTGGCACACCATGCTCTGAACCAACCACTGCACCACTGTGCAGGCACAGCACCAGGCAAGACTTGCACTTACAGTTGGACGTTCCAGTCTGTGGCACTGATGGTGCTACCAAACTTTCATTTGGTAGAGGAGATAAAAGTTTCCCATTGAGGCTTACCCCCAGCGGAAACCCACTGTCCCCCACGTCTCCACCTCCAGATCACTCGACCCATCTTGAACACGTGGTTCCTCTTCCTACTCCACACCAGGCAGCATGTCCACCCCCATCCAGGCACCACTGCACACAGCCTGCATCTCTGCCTCCCAACAATGGCAGCCTGCTCACATGTGCTGTTCCCTACTGGGAGGAAATAAGGTGTTCCTTGGAAGTCCTTGATGGCACCGATATGTTCCATGTGCATTGGGCAGCTGGGTTATCTCCCTCTCTCATGTGAATTTACCTGGAGCACACTGTGAATTCCTTACACTTAGCAAGGAACTATCACTACTCTTCGTCACTCCCTACGGCCTTTCAGTTGTCTTCCAATTAGAGACTAGTCACTCCTTGCCCCGTTTTACCCCCCAGGGGCATTCCATCTTCTTCTGTGGATAAGTCCAATGAGCTGCCAGCAAGGAAGGGTCACAAGAACACCGCGTTCCTCACCCTGCGAGCTCCTAACTGAATAGCTTTACAGGGGGCACTGCTAATGACCATTACTGGTTTTATTGTGCCTGGCCTTGAATCAGCTCAGCAGAAAAGGACTCATGAAAAACAGTATCCATCACTCCTGAAAACTGCCTGGCACGTTATTATAGTGCGATAAGTTCAACTGCAGACCACATGCATTTTCTGGCTTTGAACAAATGGCACGAGTCAATTCTCTATAAATTCAAAATGTGTATTAGAACATGGAAACGTATTTTAAGTGGGTTTCACATCCTGCCTCTCCTTTTCACCCTAACTGCTGGAGATTAAGCCCGTCACTTTGCTATTTCTGTCTTCTGCCACATAACAAGACATGAAGAGAGTTCATTAGCCTTTGTCACCTCCGAGTCACCTGGATGAGAAAGGAGGAAACAACCTGTGCCTGAGCTGGGATTTTAAGGGGGGAGGGATGGAGGCAGGGGGAGGGCATATCAGGAAACAGCTTTTTAATTTCTCTTCCTGAAAAATGCTGCTGTAGACAAAATGACTGACGGAGAAAGCAAGACAGTCTGAAAGCTTCCACCATGCAGCAACCCACTCAGGGAGCTGAAGAAATAAGAGACATTTTTGTACTCTGAGTGGCCTAAACAAATAAATTACAGTCTTGATAACCTTTTATTTCAGTGCTGTGCCATTTCTGCTACTCCAGTTGGATTGTGTCATTCCCAGGATAAATCCTCAATTGCAAGGGCTTTAAAATTGAGCTATAAAAATTTCCTCTGGGTAGAAATCTGGCAAAATGTAGCACAACGAAAAAAAGCAAAGGGAATCAGTCTAAAAATAGAAGTGAGTCAAAGAACTTGGGAACCTTCGGGTGGACAACAATTTGTCAAACTTTTCTCCCTTGCACTCTGGTAGGCAAAAGCAAGGCGGGGAGGACGGGCTGTGGGGACACAGCATCGCGCCTGCAGTTTCTGAGAGATACACATTCACTGCCAAGGTTTGAGGAAAGGGAACAGTGGCCAAACCGTCACTATGAGTGAGGGAGGTATCAAAGACGGAAGGATGAGGCAGGCTGAAAGATGCAACATGCTGCTCAAACCCCAAGTGATTCCCCTATCCAAACGCTGTTCCAGAAGCCGAGTTACCCTCCTGAGCTTAAACTCAGCCTGCCTAAATCTCACCTACATTCCTACTCCTATTGTTTCCTACTGGCTGCCCCCATGTTTGAACCTTGCTGTGTTTTTATCTATCCCTGCTGAGATGCCTTCAGTGACACCCTGCTTGGAAGCACTAGGCATGAGGTTGAGTCTGTGCTTTATTACCTGATAAAAGCTTAATTTCTCTCCATAGCTTAGTTTTTATGGGCAAATTAAAAGAACTTTTGTTTAAGTTTGCTCCTACCAGAACAACACTGGCATGACCAGGGGAGCAGACTCACAACTAGCGGGAAGTTAGTCCACCGAGCTTTTACCACATGTCAGCACTCACACCAATGCCTTAATTATCTGTATTTAAAAGAGGAAATGATGTCTCAGAAATATGAGAATATGCTGCAGCACTGAAGAATGATGGAAATTACACTGGAAATCCAGAACAGAAAAATCTAATCCTGTAAAAGCCTGTTCCCCCTGAAAAGTTGGGCAGACAGTCCTCAAAACAGGAGGTCTGTCTGGAAAATGCAACCCAGCCCCCCAGTGTCACACATACCACAGTGCCATACAGCCATGAAGGGGCTGATGGTGACGCTGCCAAGCCTTGCTGATACCCCTTCCTATTTTTAAAACTGCCAGCGGAGCTTGAGTTGGCTTCTGATCCGTGGTCCTCCCATGCTCCCCAGGAATCGTCCACACAGCAGGGACTGAGCAGGGACAAACATGCCGGCACCAGCTCTGCCTGCAGGACAAGGCAGCAAGGCACAGGCCAACTCCAGTGCCACGGCCATACAGACATGTTGGCACAGTGTTAGATTCAGGCTAATTTTCACGATGGCTTCTCGGTGTGGCCATAACCTGATGGCAGTGCAGCTCCAGGGCAACAAGCAGAGCTGCAACAGGAGGAGCTGGCCTGACAATGTACACCACCGTCTGTGCAGCTTTTTAGCATGTTTTGGGGCATTGCAGGAAAAAGATAAGGAGCCGAACTACAGCCAGTGTTTAAAAATAACCAAATTTTCAATGTCAAAGTCTCTGTAATACTACTGCAAGCTCAAGGAAATGCTTTTTATACAGAGCAAAAGGACATTCATATTTAAAACATGTTTCACTCCTAACAACTTAAGGTGTCATTATTAGCATATGCAAAGAATATGAAACAAACAAATGTATTTTCTTGTCTTCCAAGCATTCCTCTAATAAAATGTTTCATACACGTGAGGAGCAAAACATCTAGGCAGTGGCCGTCAGAGTTAATGACATCAGGTACTGATGAAACATCTTGGCAAGGCCCAAAGTTATGCAAAATAAAGAACTACTGATTTGAATTGCATCCAACTCTGCAACTCTCTATCTTCAGGGCAATCCAAGAGTAGATTTGTTTGAATGTTTTTCATTAAATGCCATCGTGCCATACTAGATAAGAGATTCTATTTGGACTAGCAGCCACTTCCAATTTTCACCCCAAAATAAAGGAGGGTTTATCAATTCCAATCAGTCTTATCCAGAATTAGTTGTCAAGTTTCAATAGCTGGCATGGATCTGACAACATAAATTCAGCACCAGTGTCAAATGACTAATACAACCTTGCAGAAGAGGCCTGAATGTATAGTCCTGCTGGGATTGACCAACTACATTTAAAATATCAGCACTTTTATGTTATAATAGCTCTTATTAACAATAGTTGGCTGGCATTAGATATATTCAGGCTAAGCATCAATTAAAAAATTGCTTATCTGTTTGAAAATCTGGAAAGCAGGTATGGGTTCTCACACAGGCAGAGAGTAATACAAATGAAATAGTTGCTGTGGTGTCCTGGGACTGCATCACTTTGACTAATAGACAGTGCTATTTTTCTGTCTTAAGACAAGACCATACATATATAAGTGTGCCTCTGTCATGCTATGCTGCATTTCTTAACATTCGTCTTTTAGTTTTTAAAACAGCATCATTTAGAGACCCTATGGAAAGCCAGGTACCCATTACACTGGGTATTATACAAACAATATGCAATTAAGTAATTGTCCCATATGGGTCACAGCGCAAGCATCCATGAAAGGTGTTCAGCATCATCCTCTTTAAGGGAAACTGAGGCACCACTACATTTAGGACAATGCCCAAGGTCACAAAACCAGCCACTCACTTCTCCTGAATCCAGGGCCATAAAGCTACACCAGTAGTAAATGCTGACATCCAAGAGAACTCATTAAACTCATTAAGGACTAATAAACGAGATGAAATAAGTGCCAACCAGTTTAAATGTTAAATAGGTCATCGCTAACTCTGATCAAAATGCTTTATTCTTCATTGTATCTGAGAGTGATTTAAATTAGAAATACAGACATATTCCTGAGAGCAAGAACACACGGCTCCCCATCTAGCTGCTCTAATCACTCTCTGTCTTTACACCCTACTGGCTGTCTGCCAAGCTCTGGCAAAGTTTTGGACAGTGCTTCAGCTCACTCAGGGTGAGAAGGGTGTAGATCTGCTGCTTTCTTCCCACCTGCTCCCCAAGGCCAACCTGCAGCCCAGAGCTGCAGCCACCCTCCTGAGGCTGCTCCCCAAGGCCAACCTGCAGCCCAGAGATGCAGCCACCCTCCTGAGGGTGGGCATACTGGTGGAAAACCCCACAAGAGAAAAAAAAGACAACCCAAACCCTCAAACATCTCACCATGGTCACTCCTTCTGACCATTCAGCTATGATGCAGAAAGGAAGGTGTTTTTTTTCAACTGTCCTCTATAGGAAAAAAAAAACAGTGCAGGTCAATTTGTCCAAGGAAATGTGACTTCGGGAGAGAACAAGGGACTGTAGATCTTGGGTGGATCAAGACTCTTCCCAACATCTGTCAGTAAATAGTCTGGAAGGCAAAAATAGTGATAAACAATCTTGTTTCCTCTCAGGAAGCTGGCAGGTTTTGGTACCCACTGTCAAGCAACCACTCCTCCACAAGCAATACCAAGGAAGCCTGCATGACTGATAGACACCTCTGGGTTCAACTCCAGAGGCCTTACAGGTGCATTTATATCCATCATCAGCTCCACTGCAGTCAATGGGAGTTAAGAGCATTAAGAGTCTGACAACCCCACCACTTGCCAGGGTTTTCTGGCAATTCTTCAGGCCAGTAAGCTCAGAACAAAATCCCCTCTGAGCCAGCTGGGACAGCCTCTCCAAAAATAGCAGTCAACCACTAGCTTCAGCTGCACCATTGCCTGTGTGAGGAGCTTAGTTTCTGGTTGTCTGGTCAGATCTCCCACTGTTCACTTCATCAAACGTATTTCTCATTCATTAATATAACAACAACAAGCTCCCAGTAATAGGATCTTGCCACTAGAAGATGATTTCTTGCTTTCAAAAATAAACATCTCAGTTTCACCTTCACATTGTTCTTATAATACAGTGGGAGATTTTCATCCTGTCAAGTTTTATTTTCATCCCACTGACATTATTTCT
>VWZY01009915.1:141079-157935 GCA_013399075.1 Chloroceryle aenea | reverse complement strand
TGTGAGGCTGCCACCAAGCCCGCCCCAGCTCAGGCAGCATCCCACCACCAGAAACTGCAGTTGGCAGCCGGGATTCAGAATTTCCCTGAAAAAAAACTGTAGGGAGAAGTACTTTATAAAGAACCACCACTTTTGGAAAGTCACAATCACTGCAGAAATGAAAGCTTTTTTTTTTTTTTATATGAATATTCCCTTTCAAACCACACAGTCCAGCACATGCCAAAACATTCTGTGTATTAATGGAGATGTAAAATGCTTTGCTCCTCCAGAAATAACTCTTTTTTTTTTTTTTTGAATGCCTGTTTGAGCCATACCTCTTCACCCCAGGGACCAATGCAAGCACTGAAGAGTACAGTATCCTTTCAAGAATACTGCAGAAGTACTAGAAAAGTGCTGCTCAGCTGGAGAGACAGAGTCCAGCAACAAAACTAACCAAAGAAAAATAAACAACAAAAGTAAAAAAGTTCTATATTTGCAGAGTTTGCTCTAAAGAAGAGACTTCAATGAGCAGCCAAAGAATATGAAAAGCACAGGGTAAAATTAAATGGTTTTCTTATTTGAATATAAGAAAAAGGTTCTCTAGTTTCTGGAGCCACAGTTTGGGCTGTAGACACCTAGGTGCTCACAACAGGAGGCAGTGGAACAACTGACTGAAACTCTCATTTTCTTCGAGATAGCTGAGCTGCTTCACTAAGGAACCAGATTGATGATGCACTCCAGCAACAGAAAACATGTCAAATAAAGAGGGTTTAGGAAAAAGAATCTGCTCAGGGACAAGAAGGTAAGGAAAGAAGAAAGCCTGTCCAGTAAAACACAAAGTTTCATGGAGCTGGTGATTATTGTGCTTTATTCAGGCCACAGAAATGTTTGATCTTCTATATAATTGTAAAGCTTTGAAATGATCTGTCCTGCAAGGCAAATCTACTAAATAATGCAGAGTTCCCAGTGGAAAAGAAACCTCCTTCCATCTACAGAGGGATTTTTAAAAGTGCCACAACAGAGATCTGAGCTTTTAATTGTATCTTGCATTTAAACTTAACAATAGGTCTATTGTTTTCTTTCAACAGGTTAAGCAGAAAGCCACGATAATTTAAGGGCACTCAAAGTGAGTGCAGGGTGGCAAGAAAGAAAAGACTAGAGGCCACAGCATTTTCAAATTGCATATCCTTATCTGTAGCATCACACTGTGTAAGCAGGATCACACTCTTGCATGCTGGGTCACATATGTTCTTAAAAAAGCAGGACCACTTGGGTTTATAGATGGAAGTTGAGCACATCACTGACTACGGAAAACATACCACTAGTTAAAGTCAAGAAGCACACTACACATGCTTCTTTCAGTACAACATGGAAGACACAATTCAACTCATTTCTCAGTGGAAACAAGTGATGCCATCACTCAGTGACACCACCATTCAGGACATGCGGCAAGGCCAGGTTGGAAGCTAACTGGCATTTCTAGGATACAGAGAGACCAAGTTGACATCCATGGGGTGTCCCCTGAGCAGTGGCAGAGAGGAGGACACTGAGCTGGGCAGAGAGGCAAGGAGGTAATGCTGTCCCATGGTAAACCTTGCCATGCCCCGGGACAATCAAAGCAGGCAGGCAGAGCCCCAAGTCTGCCCTGTCTCTCAGAAATTCCCCCAGAGTACCCCGCAACAAGGCTGGTGGCAGCCTAGTGATAGCCACCACTGCTGTCCCTCACATGCTGTGTTCTACTAGATGATGTCCAAGCAAACCACATCACCTACCCCAGCAGCTGGGAGCAGCAGCACAGACCTTTCCTGGCCAAGCAATCCAACACTCTGCCATGCTGCCTCGTTACTCTCTCCTCCAACATCCCCTCATGGAAAGGAGAGAGAGCAGAAGCAAGACAAAGTAATTTCACTGTTTCTTTCTGCCTTTTGCTTCTATATTACAGAAGCAAGAACATGGTTTACAAATTTTACATTTTTTTTTCCTCTTCCAGTAAATCTATAAATTAGTAAGCAAGGAAAGAGGAATAAAAGTAGTATTTAGGAGTTGAAAGAAATAAGACATCAATCACTTCATTTACATTGTTTTCTTCAGCTGCTAACATGGGACTTGGGCTTCCCATCAGAGATGTGCCAGCTCAGCCCTTTCCTTCCTCCAAGGCTTGGGAAGAGCTGTGTCCTCAGCCTCTGTCCAGAGAGGAAGGTGCCCATCACTACGTCCATGGAGTCCGGTGGTCGGAGCAGACGCTGCACGGGGATGGCTGCTGGGATTTAAGCAAGTCTCTCAGGACTGTGAGTTACATCAGGGTAGTTTTTACTCCTAGGATCCAGATGGCCCAAGAGATGATTCAGTGCCACCTTCCTCTCCAGAATGCATACCAGAGATGGAACACAGAACTAACGTTTTTTAACAAGCCAATAATAAACTGTCCACAATCAGACAAACAGCTTTGTGTGAGCTTATATATACATACAGCTGCAGAGAAACCCTTAATAAGATCAATACTCTTATTGTGCATATTTTTACTCAGTATGTGCTTAGCCCTTCCAATAAAATGATTCAATCATAGCATATTGCGTAAAGCACAGATGCCATGCACTCAGTACATATTTTGAATATCCAGTACCCCTTCAGACATCTTCCTCCTACCTAGTGGGTCAGGCTACAGCATATATATCTTCACTCCTGCATCTGAGTCAACCAATAGGAAACAGCTCCTGTGCAAGGAGATGTATGTTTACATTTTGTCACCCTCCAGCTTACATGAAACGTCACCATAAACGTAGCTGGCACAAGGCAATCTGTCACAAAACACTCGCATATTTAACTTGCTCCATTTTATCTGCAGATCAAATGCAAACTAAACTTCTTCAGTAAATCTCTTCCCTCCCTAGGAACAAGGCTCCTTTTCCTTAGTTTTGCTTAGATTTGACCTAGGAAATATCTGGGGTATCTGTTTATATAATTTTGCTCTTCTCAGGCAAGGCCAGCCTGCCTCTGATGCCAGAGCTCCTGTCTGCCTGCCAGTCTCACTTCTCTTTCACAGACACTTCATCCCATTGGAATCAATAGGTAAGATCAATAAAATGCAAACACTGCACTTTACCCTGGCTGCTTCAGACTGCCTTCCTTCAGACTACCTTCAAACTACGTAAAGCAGTTCAAGGGAAGAGGAAAGAAAGGTCCTGGGTGACTGACGGGCAGGAAAAGCTGGAAGGCTTACTAAGCTCCCAACCAGCAGCAATGGATGAACAGGTATCTCTTTTTTTTTGCTGGCACTCTGCTGCTTCAGGAACGGGCAGTGCACTGCCATAGCCTCCCAGGGCGCAGGCTTTGCAAAACACCAGTTAGAGAGAGGGCAGTCTTGGTGTAGTTTCAGAAAAGCAAAGCCTGGAAACTACTTCTCTGAGCTCAGCAGACTTCAACCTCTGCCCAAGCCAGATGGTTTTAACCAGTCATTGTTTCACCACTGCCACAAGGCCAAAAGCCGCATTCATTCATCACTGCATTTTTAACCCCAGCTTCTTGCTTAGTCTCTTTTTGACAGATTGCTGCCACTAACAGCTTCACCTTCCGCAATCTCCAGACCCCACAAATCACCACCGGCAGAGCAGAAGCTCAGTAAAACAACCCATTTGTACAATTCCCTCTCTAAACTGGCCATTAACTGCACAGACACCTAAATAAGCCAATCTCTCTGCTTGGGATTTCCAGAGAAATCATCACCCACACATAGCCTCAGGCATGCAGGGGGTGAAGGATGGCAGCAGTGGGCAGCATTTCTTGCCTAAGTTGCCACAACGCTAACCAATTTGAATGATCCTATTATTCTGGTACTTGTTTATCTTTAACTTACTCTGGTTTATTTCAAACAATAATATAATTTGTATGGGCATGATGCATTTCACTTCACGGGGAAGTTAGGGTCCCTGGAGACTCACACTAAAATCATACTGATATTGTCAGCAATGTAATTGCCACACGGTCTCCAGAGACGACTTCTATTGAAATTGCTTTCCTCTCCTAATCTCAAGTAGTAGGAACAACATCCCAGCAGAGACTCCAAAGACTTGCAATGGAGTCATGTTCCCATCATAAATGGTCTCATAATGATCCTCTTTAGACATTCTTTGAAACTGCCAAGAGATTGGTGCTGCACAGTATTTATTTTCCACGACGTTCTGAAAAGGACATTAATGTTCTCTCCCTTGAATCCTGGAGCTCACAACCTATTAAAAAACTTTATGAGAAGTAACTACTGCTTTCCTGCAGTCCCCCACAGAGCCTTCAGTATATATATTATTATTTCACAAGCTTCACTACTGAGTTGCAACAAAATTAGGAAATGCGCTCTTTATCCAACTGACTGGAGCACTTCCCATAGTTCTGTTTTGGTCTATGAAGTAATGATGAGAAGAGAGGAGAAATGTATTCTTTCACCCAGAAAACAGACTATCTCCTTGGGAGCCATGGTGGTCCATGCACAACAACCCTAACAAAAAGGCTAGCACACTCGGTGGTAACAGTTGCTGGATTTATACAGGAGGCTGTAAAGGTTCTTCACCTCCTTGTTTTGCCTAGTTATGTATTACAGTCAGCAGGACAAGTTCATCTGAAGCAGTGACATGCTGAGAATGAGGATTTAAAGGCACCTGCGTACAGGAGGAGGCTTCAACTGCAGGATGAAGGACAGATCCTAAATCTGTTCCACCTCTCTATCTTTGACAACTTTTCAATTGAGAGAATAAGTAATCAAAGTTTCTCAATTTCTGGAGAAAGTTCTTTCCCAACAGGCAAGCTGAACATATGCTTAGGTTGCAGCACAAATCAAATTTTGCAAGAAGCTTTTGAAGTCTTTGGTCTCAGTGGGTTTTGAGTGGGAGTATGGGCAAGGTTTTCAGTCCTCTACTGGGCCATTTTGTATTTTATAAAAAGAGATAAATAGTTCATGGAGAAAGAAGCACCGGAAGTGAGCAGAGGCTTAAGGGCGAGAACACCTCAGTTCTTCACTCATCTCTCCTGGTCCTAGGATTCATGTGGTGCTAGCACTTGATGGCTTTCAGAAAGCCACTATCTTAGGTGTCCCAGATTGCCCATCTGCAAAAGGAGGGTAATACTACCTACCCATTTCAAAGCTAACTGTTCTCCACATACGAAACAGGAGACTGAGCTTTAATTGCATAAAGAAGGGAACTAAGAATCCATAACAAATTATTCTACCTTCTGGGATACCCAACTACAGAAAGTGGAAGAAAAACCCTTTGGTCAGTTTATACTTAGTCCAGCTATTTAACACTGGCAGTCCATGCAGAAAATCTCATATACATGGCATCTCTAGCCTATGACTGCATTTGCCATGATGGTAGATGGTACAGAGGCATTTCATACTGAATCAAAGATTCCTCTGAGTTTAAAATAAAGGCAGATCAGCTCTTTTTTAAAAAACACTGGCATAAAAATCTACTTCATGTATTACATGGACAAAGGCTCTACTTGGACAGTAGTAAGGACAGGATGTTTTCTTTTGCTTATTACATTATTTAGGAAACTTATGAATATATAGCTGCACATAAATGTAAGATATAATTACTATTAATAACAATTATTTGAGCACTGGGGATAAATGAATCAATGGTTTCATCCTGGTACCCATCTATACCTGAGCTTTACTATGAAAACTTGTGAGCCAATCTACATAGTGAACTGAGTCCCAGTTCATACACATACTAAAGAAGGAGCCCTGATCTGCTGCCATTTCACAGTGCAGATCTTAAAATCAGCAAGCATTTTAGTTTTATGGCTAAGATCTACCGTTCAGCATTTTATGCTTGTATAATATTGAATACTGTAAACTATATTGTGTGTTACACTGGTCCACTGTAGGGTAAAAATAATAGGAGCCACATCCAAAATTTAACAATCTTAAGGGTTTGGCATAAGACAGTTTGAAATATTAGGTTACCTTTATGTCACAAAATAGTTCATCATTTTATTTTTCATTCTCCATCAAAATTTCATCTTTTCTACCTGTTAATGAACCCTGCCTAAAGTAGACATTTACATTCAGACTATTTACCTAATGCATAACACTTTATGAAAAAATCATCTCTAAACGATACTGCTAGAATTTTATTACAGACTTTTGGTGCAAATAATAAAATCTTTCTACAGCTAATGAACTGCCCAGCAAAGCAAGTTTGTTAGTTAATAAAAATAAATGCTTCTAAATACAATTGAGATACTAGAAAAATATGTTTTTCAATGAAGACCCGTTTGTACATTTTATATTAATTGGCGTATATTACTTTCATATTTTCTGCAATTCTAATACTATGGAAATAAGCATCAGGAATATTGGCTTTCAGGATACCTAATTTATATTAAGAGTTTTCATACATATGAGAATAAACAAAGACTTCATTGTTTCATCCAGCAGGACAGACAGAACATCTGTTAGCAATGCAAAAGAGAAGCACCTAGCGGTGGACCTACCCTGGTAGCAAACACTCTCAGTTTTCAAGGTCTGACCTTTGTTTTTTAACCTATAAAAGACAACATTAAAAACTTACTAGTGGGAGGGCTCACAAGAAGGCAATGCTTGCCTTCATGGAGTAAGGGTCTCCACTGATCATTCGCATTTATAAATATAGTGCAGTACCAGCAGCTGCTGTGATTTTCTTCTTCCGTAGTCTACTGCACTCACTTGAGAAGCTCTCCTGATCTTTCTACTTACTCCTCTGTTAACAAGGATCGTGCCACCATGGTGGTGTGCTCATGTGCACCTGTATTTGTGTGTATAAACAATTCTCAAGATGAAGCTTTTTGGAGTCGTGGCCTCTCTGCAAGTACATTAAGAGATCTATGCTTATAGACCAGCTAACAACACACATACTTAATGCCTGAAGAGCGCAAAGATTTAACTTTCATTCTACTTCTCTGTAAGAGATTAGACTGAAATATGTTCATCAAAATATCTGTATAATAAAGGCAAAGGGAGATAGTTTTCACAGTTTCTAGACAGAGCAGGCGATGAGATTATGCCACGCGATCTCCATTACTCCACAGTCTATCACATTTCACACAGGTTCTCTACATTCAATCCAAAATTTCAGTTAAATTGCAATACTTCAGCTTTCAGATGACCAGAGTTAAATACTCAATAAACAGAAACTAAAGCTCCATCAAACACCAAAGACTCCGCAAATAGGAGGAAATCAGGTAAGATCCGGCCAGCAGAAAAACAACCCAGGAAGTCGACCACGTATTCACATCTGCCTGACCTGACAGACTTCTTCTCATCCACACACGATGATAAACCAGACTATGTCCACGTTACTCAAACGCAAATAACTCAGCTCAGGACTAGGCATTGGTACCTTCCCCACTGCAAAGTGTGGAATACATCAGGCTTTAGAGGTAAACTGCTATGAAACAAAGAATAAATCCAGTAATTGTTTGGGGGTGGGGGTGGAATCCAGCTCCTTGCAGGTGACTTGGTGGAGTCGTGATGCACAAAACTTTATTATAATCACTTTCTTGAGAGGGGACTTATAGAGGTGATAGATGTGCTGAAGGCAGTGAAGGCAACCCAGTTCTGCCCACAGCACCCCAAAGGAAAAAGGCTAAAAGGTGCCCTGAGCACAGAGGTGAAGGAAACATCCATACCTCACCATATCTCCAAGGGACCACAGAAACTCTACGACAAGTGAAAGCTGCCTCTTCCAAAAGGATATTCAACCACATCTTAGAAAGCACAAGCCATAGTAAGTCCCGCCCTGCACCTGATAGCATTGAACTGCCCTCAACTCTCGCAATAAATGTGTGTTATTTCAAGGCTGATCTTGTCAAACTTCAAATTCCAGTCACTGGATTTCTTTGTGCTTTCGCCAGCCAGACTGAAAAGCTGCCGCCTCTGATTTCCAGGTAGCACTACCTTCCAGTTCATGTTTCCCCTTCCTTCTTCCAGCTATACACAAGCTGATCCTCATCTTTACTTGGAGATTGATTACATGCACATACCTCAAATTAATACACAACTCACTCTGAAAATACCAACCATCAGCTTTTCACAGTCAAGGACTGTAAGTCCTAACATGACTTAAATGAGGCTGAAGGTGATTTGTGGTGCAAAATCCAGGGGACAATTAGCACTGACCTCTAAAAGGCCAGGATTTATCCTTGCTAGAAGTTTGAACAGAAAACCTTTGTCTTGGAGTATTTGAAGCTCAGGTAATTTTGTTCTTCCCTCTTAAAATTCCTCTGAAGTTTCACTTGGGGAATTTAACCTCCACATCCCTTTCTGATGGACCTACAAATATGTGAGGCTACAGGGACTACAGAAGCAGCAGCACCACAGCGATGTGGCAAAGAATCTCTCCCAGGGCAGGTTATGAGGCACTTTGGTCTCAGAGGGAGACAAAATTATCTCAGAAATGAAGGAACCTACAGCAAAGTTCTTGAAAAAGAAACAACAGTTAAGAAGAGATCTGTGAACATTAGAACAAAAAGTGGAAAAGAAAAATATAAGTTTTTTCCTTGGCAACACAAGTGTTAACAGGTTGCCCTTCCCATTAATAAAGCAAAAGCCTATAGGTTGTTAATACCAACACAGTAACCTTCAGGAATCTTCCCAAAGAACAGATCAGCACCACTCGCACACACATTGCTCAGCTGTAACACAGCAGCACCTCATGTACTCGTCTATGAAATTACAGCACCCTGTATGTACACAATCGATGCGCAAGTGCAGTGCTTTTTCAAGGGCAGTAAAACCTGAGAGTTGCACGACCAGCAAAGTAAGAGACACGGTGATGTAAAAACATCCAAAGACTTCAGGTTGCTTTTTAAGAATTAGTGGTTTACAGTTTTACCTTATTGATGCTTAGAACATTTTGAACTGATAAAATATTTTTTTAAGTGCTGCTTATTTTCATTTAAAACATATTTTCTAAGGATAGCTGAATGTATCCTGTAAGGAAAGATACTCTCCAGTGCAAATCAATCACTTCATTTAACACAATCATCAATATCTTTATAAATTATTATTAGTCATACAGAGCAGATTTTATTTTAATATTGATAAATGCTACAGTTCTTTTCTGGACTGCTACTAAAAAGTTCAAGCAGAAAAGGGGACCATTTTAAAAGAGGCAGAAATAGAAAATTAAAATATTGCATATTTTTATTTTATTGTTGGTGTTAAAATTTATCTTTAACAAAATAATCACTTCTAGTTATTCTATGTTCAGACCATCCTGAAACTGCATCTTCAGAGAAAGCTATTCTTGCAGCACAGCAAAATCTCCTGATTTCTTTTGCTGATTTTCTCACATTTATCATTTGTCACATCCTCAGTCTGGCATCAAAGATGGGTGGCAGATACACCCTGCATATGCCCCTCTCTCTCCCTCCCCAATGACATAGTGCCTAAACAGTCAGTTTATCATAAACAGCTGTCTCATAGATGTTTAAAGGCATATGAAGTTAATGCTATCCTAAAAAAACCCTAAACCCTCTTGACATGCTTTGATTCTGCAAGAATAAAGGCTTTTTTACTATTTAATATTGGGTACCTGGAGAAGTTCACCACAGCTTGTTTAAATTTAAAAAAACAAACAAAAAAAACCACACCACCACAATATGTCAAATGAAAATTCCCTCAATTTCAACAACTTCAATTTCCACAGTTTCCTAAATGTGTTTTTCTTATGAAGCAGTAAAATGTGCCTTTAGGACAGGAGAACAGTTCACTACCTATATGGGTAGAAAGAGATTTCAGGCATGCTTAGGGCTGTAGAAGATACATATGCAAATGAAATGCTAACTTGGGCAGAGCCCCCCATATATATTTCCAAGCTGCTGCTCTAACATCATTTTCATCCTCTGCAGCTGCTTGTGTGTCCTGATCTGAGAGTAGGAACCCCAAATTCAGGGGGAGAGACAGGACTCACTTTTGGCATTTTTCCCCTTTTCTCACACCTTCTGCTGCGGGGGGCGGGTAGGGGGGTAGGTGGAAGGCAAGTTGATATGTGAGTGAATTCTACTTTTTGTAGCCAGGATTCATATTTGTCTCAAGAGCTTGATTCAAAGGGAAGTATCTTGAAGTGAGAAGCCTCTAGTGTACAAGCGTTTTAAAAGATGTGCTCAGTGGGTTTATATTTATTTTTTATTGCTGCCTTAGAAGAAACTCCTGCCAAGATATCACACCTTTTAAGAAAATGCAATAGCTTCTCTTAGTAACTCTCACTCCCGTGACATCTTCTGCTTTCACATCCAGTCTTATCCTCCCAAAACGGAAGAGAGAAAAAGAGCACGTAAGACATTCCTCAAATAACAAAGCTCATAAGCAACTCACAGTGCAAGGCCCAGAGGGCAAAATCCAGGCAGCATAAACATGGGTATAAGTCATACATTTTGGGCATTACATACGTTGGGGGGCCAGGAGGAAAGGCAATTGGCCCAAGGGACAGGCAAGTGCACAGGAACACACCACATCCCCTACATGAACTTGCACCACCCTGCTCCTTGCTGCACCTTCAGGGGCTGTCTGAAGACACAGTACATATGGCCTCGCTCTCAGAAGATGATCTAGAGAAACGTCACCATCACTCCTGACTTGCACCTGTGACCTGACCCATTACAACCCAATTATTCCCACGTCTCCATCTCTATCCACCTTCACCTGCTGTAATACAGCCTGTCTTCTTCACACAGCAAGGAACGGAATCCTATCTTCTTACCCTGCAGTAAGGCCTCCCAATCACCCTTACTGCTGTGTAAGTAATGGTCAATATTAATAATAAATCCACCAGAGGTGAGGATGTCATTGCTAATGAGCCATACCTGTAACCAGAACCCTGGAAAAATAAACGTAAAATCCTTTCAGTCCTTTTTACAAGACTGAACCACCCTCCTGGTTAGCAAATAAAGATGAAAACTCTTCTGTTCTGCAGGGATATGCACCATAAGAAATAAACGTGTTGCCACTAGAGAAACTCTGCTCCTTACTGAATACTGGAGCACTATTAGGCACACAGCTAGCATCCATGAGAAATATAGTGCTCCTAAATTTAAAAGACCCATTTAAAATATTCCTAGGCACAGTGAACATTTAACAAGTTTATACTGAATAGCGTAAAAGAAAACAGAACAATTTGGTTTTCAAACACCCAGCACTGATACTATTGACATTTAGCTCCCCCCCAGTCTTAACCTTATCTTCTTTGTCCTTGTCTCTCCCATTATTCTTCCCTTCTTTGTTTACTTACTCTTACTTTTCTCGTCCTGTCATTTACACAGTAACATTATTTTAACGAGTACATTTGAACAGGAACTACACCAATTACTACATCATCCATTTTTGCTTAGCCTTTATAAAGAAAGGGTGAGGAAGGAAAGGAAATGATTAAACCGAATGCAATAGTTACGAGTTCTTTGCAAAAAGTGCCTCTGCATCTCAAGTTAAGCCTCCTCTGCAGTGAATGTGTAAAATATATTCAGTGCCGTATAAGTAATGACATATCAATTAACTGTGTCACAAGGTCTAAAAATATGCAAATTACTGTACTTCAATTAGAAAAATCTACATCCTTGGAGAATATTGTAAATCAGGAAATTTGGGAGACATTAAGAGTAATCAGTGAAGGAAAGCATGCACTTTTCCCCGTATCCTATTTTTATACATACATAATGAAATAATTATAGCTACACTGTATTTATGCCTCTGCAAAAATATTAAAATCTTAAGATCTTTACAATGATAAATTTAATCCACGTTACGTTTGCAGACAACATTAATTATATGAAAAAGAAATCTATTATCATTCAATATAACTAAGTTGAAACCAATTTGGACATGTAAATTAGACACAGGACTTTTCCAAAGTACCAGTATACTAGAAAACAGAAATTCAGGAGAAATGTGTAGATTAATTAAAGACGTGTATATGAAGAAGGCAAGTATATTTCATTTGATTCTATAGCCAAAAATATATGTTGACCAGAAATGTATATATGCACTTCGAGAAAGCAAAAAAGAAGATTTTTATGTTTTACCATGATTGATTTTCTACTAAGAATTCTACGTCGTGCCCAAAGCCTATCAGTGCAGGGTGTACACCTGCAAATGTGTACAGCGGTGTCAGTTTTCAAAGACTAGGTCATTCACCACTGTAGCAGCCGTGGTGGTATCTTTTGTTTGAAATTCAATTTGCATCTGTTTCAGAGTTGCCATAAGAATGCATATAAGGAGCAGGCACATGACTCAGATCTGCAGTGGCTCCATTCCCCAAAAGCTACCGTAGCCTTCAAAGGACAGCACAGTCCAGCAGGAGACATTTCCCAGTACGCCTCCAGAAGAGGAGGAAAGGGCTGCCCTTGCCTACACTGGGTTTCTACATGTTAGGGAGCCTGTTCAGAAGCGTGTTTGCTGTGGCTTGTTCACCAGAGAAATTTTTCTATCTCCTGAAAGTGCTGCTGCCATCAGTTGATAAGGACCCCCTGAGGCGTTCTGTGAGTTTTGGGACAATGCTCAACTTCACCATGTCTGGGTCACCTCCTAGAGAAGCCACCATGGTTCATTCACCAGCCAGTGGGTGTTAGGAGAGAACGCTGGGAGATGTCTGGGACAGCTGTGGAAGGTGTCATCACCCAAGCACGCAGGCTTCCTTGCAGCCACCAGCATACAGTAACACACAGACAGCCAAATTCACACACGTATGAACTGCAGAGGTGAAGCAGTCCAATTAAAAGTGTACTTTTTTAAGTACCGAAATTACGGTCTTATACTTGTATTTATCTGAGGAATCAGGGGCACCCAGTGGCCAGTGCAATTAATCACAGGTAACCAGGAAGGATCATCAGTATGAAAGACACAGAACTAGGATGGAGCTCCTCTAATCACCTTTGATGTGGGAGCTGAGACCACCAAACCCTGACAAAAATTGCTCAGATTACTGCAGAAGGGACTTTCCCTACCAATTTGTAACCATCAGAGGACTACAAAGCTATAGAAGGCCCAGGGCCATGTGGCCTTATTCCTGGGGTTCTTGACAAGAGGGCTCAGACCTGCTCTTAGCTAAGATGAGATATTTCCCTGTTGACATCAGGGAAAACAGAGATTAGCCCTTCATGGAGCCCATTTTAAATAGGTGTCATTCACACTGCCACTATTAAAACAGTATCACACACATGCATGTGTCTAACTGGATGGTCCCCTCCATTTAACAGCATCAGAGCTATACATGGATTTAAAAAATGTATATAGGCCAGTTTTACTTAAGCAAAGGAGATTTCTGATAAACATGCAAATAGGAATTTAAACAGCAATTTAAAAACCACAAATTCAATTCTCATTACTTATGCAAACTATCATGGTCTTGTCATGCTTTATTTCTCTGCCTTATCATTTTATCTATGGTATTTCCCCTCTGTCACTGTATTTTCTTTTTTTCCTGTCATCTACATTTTCTGGATGCGTTTGTAATGTCCTCACCTCCATATTTTAACCTTTCAGGTAATACAGGTTTTATAGCAGCAGGCAGAGAACAGGCATTCACATGTAACTAAAGGCAACTCCTGTAATTCCTGGTACATAATTGCAGGGAACAGAAAACTCAAAGATATTATCAGACAAGCAGCTAATCATATGAACCTAAAGGCATTTATAGGCTACAAAAAGCAAAAAGACAGATGAATAGATTTACAGTTGTAAATTTACTAAGCCAGTAGTGATTATTTATAAGGAATAGCTACATCCTTTTTAAAAAACAGAAGACTTCTTTTATTTCGTTCAATCTGTGTTAAGATTTACTTGCCATATTTCTGTTTGTCATTACAGTTAAGGAAAATACCAGAAAATCCATCCTTCCTGAACTGTAGGACAGCTATCAGATAAGGATCAGAACAAATTCTAAAAAAAAAAAAAAACCCTCACAAGTTATGATTAACTCTATGTAAAAAGAGGACAGGCAAGGGGAAAAAATACGAGGAAGAGAAAATCGTAGTCACCATCTACCATAATGGGGGCAGGGGGGGACAAAGCAAAAAAAAAAAAGCAAAGCAGAACAAATGCGCAACACAGAAGTATATGCTGTAAATATAGCATACATTTTATTACTGCCTATGCGCTGTTATATCCCAAGACCTTGCAATTTAGTTGCCTATTATTTGCCTTTAAACATTAGCAAAAGAGATCTACCATTTTTGAAAGGTAATTATACTGTAATGCAGATGGCAGTAAAACAATTACAAAAGATAAGCCCTTGCAATGATCTTTACAAAGCAAACCAAAAGTAGTACTGAATCATAAAAGACCCAAGGTGGGGAAGGCTGCATTGCAGCACTACCGCTCTGCTGCCAGTTCCCCTGCAAAAGTGGCAGAGCAATATTGCAAACAGCGTAAGAAGCAGACACAGTGAAGGTTAAGCACTTCAGAAGTTTAAAGGATTCTTAATCCCAGACTAATCCTTTACAGTCTCTATTTGGTGTAGATCCCAAAATACTCCAAGTGTTACAGAAACGCTTGTTTGGGTTTGTTTTTTTTTCCCCCCTCCCTTACAGAGTTTAACTTCTACACCCTCCTGCTATCCTCAAGCTCCACTGGCACACTCACTGTCTTTTTAACAGGATTTCTCCTGCCTCCTTAAAGTTGTTGAGACGTGGTGAATATAACTGCTGAGGAATCATTAATTACTATTAATAGACAGCTTTGGAGATGAAATGAACTATAACAAGTAGTTTGTTTGACTGTCACATAAACGCACTTGGTATTTTTATGACTTGTCAGTCAGTCAGTGGAGATTTCAGATAGGAAAAAGTGCCTCGTCAACCCACACTGATTGAGATTGCCAGTTCCAAACAGATCGTTCTTGTTTTAAACCTTGACCAGCCATCCAACAAATCAGGGTGCCCGCCAGTGATACATTACAGATAGGAGCTAGCATCAGACATACAGGGAAAAGAGGACACGCAGGAGGTAGGATCGCTCTGATCTTTGCTATTTTCTAGCGCATAAAATAACAGCCTGTCATCTACCTTTTGCAGGTCATTTTTATCACGTTGCAGGCCAAAATGAAATTTGACCTCCGTTTTCCAGCTAGACTGGATATGATAAATTTAATGCAGACAGTGTAAATGAATGGTATGCTACTAGGAAAAAGTCAGATTGGTGAGAATTATTAGTGGTGAAGTTTCTGCCCCGGCATTTTTCATTCTCTTTTTCCCCTACAGTTTTTAGTCATCTTTCTCCTATCCTTTTCTTCCTCTTTCACTGTGGTATGACTCCTTTCCACCTGGAAGGATAACATTTACTGCAGCCATGGTCACCTGGTCACCACAGGCACTTTTCTCCCTCTGGATAATTAAGAGGGAAGTGCAGCAGGAGCCCGATTCTGCAAACTCGCTCAAAGGAGTCCAAAGGACTACTCTAACATAGCAGGAGAGGTAAGCCAGGGTAAACCCAGCACGTACTTACGTAGAGCTTTATAGCACCACATTCATTATTTCCGTTTTCATGAAAAACATGAAAACAAAAAGTATGCAAAGTTATGCCCACCAATGACAATCTTGTAAGCCACACCTATCTTCACACACACAGCAGCAAACCTCTTCAGGGAAATCAGCTTTCCATTACAGGCTAGCAGAGGAAAGGTCCATGGCCAGAACATTTGACTACAACTATGGCTGGAAAATAAAAATTTCATCAGTTTTCAATAGATGGTTTTAAACCTTGACTAGACTTCCAACTAAGGCAGAACCTTGTTGGCAGCAGTGAGTGTGCCCTGAGGCCGACAGTCCTCTTCTGTTAATTGCTTTGATGAAGGAAAGAAATTAAGACTAATAGTGGACCTGGTAGACCACTCCACCTGGCTGCAGTTTCCATGCAGAGTCAGCTCTCCTAGAGAGTCTTAGAGTTATCTTGGATATCTCTCACAATGCTGTTTGAAAACAGTGACTTACTGCCAATGTAAATCCGATACTCCCTTGTTTAAGAAAATGTGGTTTTATTATTAAAGCAAGATGCCTCGCTGGAGAAAATTTAGTACCACAGAGGACAGCAATGGATATATTTCATTATTATTATTGTATACAGGGTGCACTGGTTGTAAGAGAAACATCTGTGCTCCTAATTTTATTATAACTTCCAGTATTTATGACATCCAGTGAGGCAAGCAGCGCGCACCATGTGTGCATCTGAAAGATGGTAACAACGACGCATACACGACAAACTCCAGAAACCCAGCTGAAACACTGCACAACTCCATCTATTTCTCTGCACCTGAGGAGGAGCAGCTACATACAACGCGGCCATAAAAACCCAATGGAAACCACGGCTGAAGTTACTGAGCTGGAGACCTTGCATTTCCAGTGGCCTCCCCTCTGGAATTTACTCTTATCAAGGAGAAGATGTTGAGCAAAAATACTAAAACTATCAGACTGCAATTCAAAGCTGGCAGTGGATCTTCTACATTACTAAGTGCTGAACAGTGGAATGGCCCCAGGAGTGTAATCCTGAATTAAACTACACGAATTCAAGTACCCATAAGCAAAAGATGTATAACTGAAGCAGAGGGAATTAGAACTAGTTCCTTCTCTTGAAGGAACCAGATGCTTTACAGACATATTGTAGTACTTCTCTACCATGGTGACAGATGCCTTAGTGATTCCTGTAATTGGTGATGATGATGGTGATAAAGGTATGCTACTTTTATCCCACTGGACTGACAAATATTATCTTCAAATCTCAGAATGTGAAAAAAGAGAGAAAGCAGGATACCAGTTCTGTGACAAGCAAACATATCAAGGGAAAAGTCTGACCTGCCATCCATGGAAAAAGAACAACATAAAAAAATCTTTTCCTGCTACTGCAGAGAAATGAGGCG
>VWZY01009915.1:130509-141068 GCA_013399075.1 Chloroceryle aenea | reverse complement strand
AATCCTGTAAATGCTGTTTTAACAAGTCCTTGTGGTTGGCCTATTCCTCCATGTGCTGTCGCAGCAATGTATCATACAGCTGTTTACACACCCACTGATCTGAAGTAATTCCTCTCCTCTCACACCCCAGAAGAGGCAAGACAGGTCAGAAAATTTTACATGTTAGACAGCAGTTAGAAAACTTGTTCCCATGAGTACATACACTGCCCTCCGTTTATCCACCAACGAATCTCACATCTTCTGTTCTTCCCAGGCACGCTCCTGACTCCTGTCTAACACTCCTTGCCCCAAGGATGCCCAAGAGCCGGGGCGGGTGGAAATGAGGGTAATGGTCAGCCAGGCTCTCATCCTCATCCTTGCAGCATCTCCTTTTGCCACTGTCAGAGGCAGACTACCAGGCTGGCAGCCCACAAATCTGACATGGTACAGCATTTCTTATGCTCCTATGTAGAGTGCAAACCTCCTCAGGGCTACTCCCACTGGGTCTTGTAAAGCAAACCTGACACTCACGGGAATATCCTAAAATCACATATTCCAGCATGCAACCTGATTTTCAAAATGCAGTTGTTTTGTAGAGAGACCTTACCCTGCCATCATTCAGGTAAAATACCAGCAAAAGAAAAAAGTGTCATATTAAAATAGAAGACAAACTAAGCAAGTGCAGCCAAACCACCAAGGTAAAGGCATGGGGACTGCTGGAAAAGGGAGGAGAACATCCAAGCAAGGATCAGGGCCAAGCCCTCATCTGCTGCCATACTGACACCCCTGTGGTGAGCTCCACTGGGTTACCCCCATTTCAATAAGAGGGCAATTCTGCCATTCCTTTGGAAAGAAAAAAGGAAAAGAACACCATACCCTGGAAAAGAAAGAGGCGAAAATCAAGACATTAAGCAGCATTGTATAGGAAAGGAGACAAGTGAATCTGCAATAAAGTTGTGTGGCTCAAACTGTGCTCTGACCATGCCTCTGCTGCCAGCGAAGGTCCCACAGCGCCAAGGATGAAGCGGGAACAAGGTTCCCTCCCTGAGGCACACGAGGTCTATGAGGCAAATGATCTCCGAGCAGCACGGATGCACAGGGAAGGGCAGCGGCGCGAAGAGCCCCACTGCCAGAGCTGTGCTTTTGCTGGTGTTGCTGCTTCTGCAAGCAAAGGGCAGGGGCTGCTGTAATAAGCTATCTTGTCAAAAAGCACGGTTTTGCCAGGACAAGCTATTTCCAGCAGTCCACCCAGGAGTGCTTTGCTGTTGCAGCGTGTGGGTATAGCTGCATCAGCAGCCTGCTCCTAATGGAGACAGAGCTCCAAGGCTGCTTCCCACATGGAAAGGGGCGGAACAGAGGTCAGCGGGCTTGCTGCTTCACCTCCTCCTACTCCCAGACCCAGTAATGTAAAGGACTCGGTGCCCTGGCCATTTTCTGATGTTTCTGGCAGAGACAGGTCATACAAAAGAGACCATATGGCTGTGCAGACGTATGGATCAGGATTTCAGGCGTTAAGTGACACAGAAAGAGAGAGCAAAGAAATGTCTGTACGACATTGAATTCATCCATGGAACTGGATGGTGCAGGATATTGCCCAGACAAAACAAAAAATTACAAACCGACTTGAGGAGAATCACAGAGGGTACATTAAAATAGCAAAGAGTTGCTTTGTGGTTGAAAGGAAGAAAGACTGAGAATTACAAAGGGGCTGGCCTTGACCATGGCTGGTAAAAATCTACCACTGCAGAGAAGGCAAGAGTCTGTTCCACTGTAACTGTTCCCATTTGACCATATATTTTGAGATCCTTTTTTAAAAATGCATTCCAAAATGTTCTGTACCACAAGCTTTACTAATAGCAACTCCACCAATCTAAAATGCTGCCTTGGACAGGTGGAAGTACAGTATGTCCAACACCCTTTCCCATGCAGCCTCACCCCTGTCATCTACTTTATACAGCCCTACAGTCTAACAGCAACAAACCACATGAAGATAAAATTAGCCATGATCTTCATATTGTGTGATCCATCAGAAGACTGCTATCATCACTGAACAGCTGGAACAATTTGCAGCTAAGCACTTCAGCAGCAGACTACAGCCTTGCCTATATCAGGATTTTCCAAATACAGACTAGATCAAAACCTCCTGATCCGGATATTAAAAAAAATATTTGTGAACAGAGAGGTTGCAAATTTAGCTTCCTGTGCCCGTGTAAAGAAGTAAATAGATGCTTTATTCCAAGTCCTTTAACTTCTCTGGTCTTTATAGGGAATTTTTCGCAGCAAAACATGTTCATCTACAGAAAAATTAGTATTTTGAGATAGAAAAGGAAAGGAGGGAGGCTAACACCTCCCTTTGCATTTTTATGAAGCTTTCTAATGATAACTACTGAAATTTCAGACAAAGCCAGCAGCACCCATGCAGACACTAGTACCACACTTACAACTTCCAAGTGTTTCTTGTATAACAAAAAATAGTGACAGTATTTTGCAGCTAAGAAAGGGCACCTGCTGAGCCACTGCAAAGTGCCGCCCTGGCAGCAGTGAGCTGTTCCCTTCCCGGATCTGAACGGTGTTGCCCCAGAGCAACTGTGGCACTGGGGCTTCTGCCCAGACAAGACCCGCCCCAGATGTCTGCCATCTGGAACTGGTGAGCTTTAAAAGAAGTCTCATAGGGTTGGGCAAAATCTTCAGGAAATTGTGAGATTGGCTCCTACAATGGTGCAAGGACAATTTTACAAGTGTAAAATCAAGCAAGACCAAAACTTGGATAGATATATCAGGAAACAAGAGACTGATCCCGCTGGGGGCTAAGTGCCCTCTAAACTTAACAACTTCCAGAGGATTGGCACCTTGAGAGAAGGGTACCACTTCAGAAGATCAACCTCCTAGGCAGGATTTGTGGGTGCTACTATTCTTGGCTCTCTCATAGATTCATATATAATTTTGTACAAGTACATTAACCTTGTTGTGCCTAAATTCACTCTCTGCTTTTCCCTCCCTCCCCCCACTTTGGAAAAGTTAATATTAGGTTATAAGATAGCTCCTTATAATTGCAGGAAAAAAGGCACAATTCTGCCATCCCTCCTCATTCCAGCACCTCCAGTGCTTTCAGCTGTTTAAGTAAATACTACTGGCCATGAATAAGTGCTACAAGGTAGAACCTTTAGCAGAGGGGGGAAAAAGTATACTAACTGCCAATGCTAGAATTTTCCCACATCTTAAAGAAGCAAGAAATATATAAAAATTGAATGGTGCATTAAATAAAACAGTTCTTAAAAATATCTAGAAGTCACATTCCCATTAAAATATCACTTCTCACACACACATAAATTGAACTTTGTTTAAAAAAACAGCCTTCAGGCCATACAATCAAGACTCCAACATTAAGCAATGAAAGAATTATGGTTGCTGGTGCAAACTTAATTTGGTGTCCTTTGCCTATAGATTGTCATACAGTCTAATTTTTTAACATTTTTTTAAGTGCAGTTTTCCTTCACAGCACAGGATGGATGGTGTCAAATTAATAGAGAAACTATTCAATATTTTGTCTTATCATAGTTCAGGGTATGGCCTTATGGCTTGTTTCCCGCTAACTATTCAAACAGTGCTCTGAAGACAAAATTATTAATATCCTTATAGGCTTTTCTGTAGCACTCATCACTAAAATAAGTGAGGACTTCACAGACACTTCACTAATCTTCACCAAATCCCTGTGAGTTGAGGGAACTATTATTCTGTTTTAAACATGGGGAGCTTAGGCAGAGAAAAATTAAAGCCAAAAGTACCCACTAATTTAGGAAAGCTTGCCTTAAGATGTCCAGACCATGATTTTTCAGAGTCTTCAGCATTACGCAGTGCTTTGTATCCTCAAAGCGTGAGTCTCACTCATATCAGTCACAGCTATGCTCTTCTGCAAAACAGGCCCTAGGGCTGAGGTTGGGCTTCCCCAAGAATATGAAACACACAATTAGCAGTCATCTTTAAAAAGTCTGATTTAAGGGGCATAACATAATGGAGAAATCTGTGACAAAACAAGAGGCAGAACCCAATTTCAGGGGCCCGGTAACTAACCAGAAGGCTGGGCAGCTCCCTGTTGTCACTGCCATTCACCACCAACCTCTTGCACCGCTTTTCCAGGGACAGCAGAGTCCTGTTGAGAAGATTCTCAGCTTGTCCACTTACCATCATCTGCCTTGCACAATTGCTGAGGCTTAAATCCCAGGGGAACAATGTGGCATCCTGGGTGCAAGACTATTAGAATGTGTAAGGGGCAAATTAGTATTTCATGAATAACCTCTATTCACCTATTTCTTAATAATTCAAAAGCTTATTGTTTTTACATGCATTTTCCTTCACTTATCCCCAGTAAAGCAGAAAACACAAGAACAGTAGCATTGTGAGGCTATCCCCACACTTACTCAACAAGAGTTTGTGGTGTGAATCTATACCACAGACTCTTGCAGCTTGTGGAGTAACTGACAGCAATAATATATTATCCTCACTGATGTGGACAAACACTGAAAATGAATGACAAATAGTCTTACCAGGAAAATTTAGGAGGTATTTGGGAACAGTGGGAGACAGATGAGTATGACCTTCCCAGTTTACATTCCTTGTAATTCTCAAAGAGATCCCAGTCTCCTTGCTAGGACTAACATTCTTCTTTGTCCTCACTTTCCAACCCCCTGTCTTTTCACATCCCATTATTTGTCTTTTCCCTTCTCCCGTTCCAAACTCATGTCTTTTACCTGACCAGACTCTCCTATGTCCTCCCAAGCCACTGTGTGATCTCCCTCTTCTCTCTCCCTTTTAACATGTACCCCAGAGTCCTACAATCTCCCCATTCCAGCCTCTCATATATCCCTCTCTGGTGCTTTTTAACACATTCACAGAACCTCCTCCCTTACACCAGGCCCTTGTCCTTCTCCAGTTCCCATTTCCAGCCAGTTCCAATGTTAGCAGTTCGCTGTGATCCTCTTAGGGAAAAGGTAGTTCCTCATTCATCTGCACAACCTCACTGGGATCACAATTCCAGTTTCACTTTTAACTCTTTCTCTGGATACAGGATTCCCCTTTCTTGGTCAAAACTCCCAACTATTAGTGTTACACCTGAAGTTACTTTAGGCTTTTCATCAAGTCAGTCCCAGCATCATCCTCCAACTATTAGGTTTGGCTATTTTTTATTCTAGTCCCATACTGCCAAAGTCCCTGGGCAACTACCACATCTTTCTGTCTCTTCTTTCACCCATTTACTGAGGTCTAGATTTTCCCTCCTTTACACTTCCATCGATTTTGTTTTCTGCTCAGCCTAACTAGTTCTAGCTAAGTGGTCTCTTCTCCTCTCTGAAACCCAGGGTGAGCCAGGCTTGGTGCAGCCCAAACAGATAAGGAACATCCGAGACTCACTTGCCTCCTCACTTGCAACTTTTCATATAGACATTATGGTTTCTATCAAGCCCAAGCACAGGAAAAGCACTTCGACTGTAACATAAAAAACACTAATAAAATCTTTAAAGGACACATCCCAGACTCTTTCTCTGTTAAGATTCATAAACTGCTCAAACATGGGGCTTGTCAAGGAGCATCTTGACAAAGAAGACTACGTCCCTGCCAGTTATCAAACCACTGCTCCGAAGCACAAGCTGTTCAAGAAGTCTAAGTGTTTCTTAAGAAGAGCAGAACAGCATGTTTTTCAGCACTTCACATTCAGAGAGTGGCTAACTTTATACTGCATTTGCAAGGAAATTCTGATGGAAACTTTTTTGGTAAAATGGCTGAAGTTTTAAGCAGCAGAACAGGGGATCCTTTAGAAGGATGTGCTACAATAAATCAACTTTGCATTTCAACCAAGAGAGGCAAAGCTGGGAAAGAAGCCAGAGATACACTTTGATGCATATTGAGGAAAAAGTATTAAGGGGTCAGGAGATCTTGTTGGACAAAATCCCCTTTCTCACATTTTCCTGAAGATGCCCCAAAAGGCAGCAATGGTAATTCCGCTCATTTTACCTACAGATGCAGCATGGCAGGCAAGAGCATTTGCTGTTTTGACTGAAGTGATTAACTTATGTTCAGGATCTGGCTGCAGTTTCCATTCAAAAATATATTGCATGGGGAATTGGGTACAGCTTGAAGGCAATCCTGTTTTATCAAGGGTAGTGTACAAGCTACTCCCGAATAACAACGAACAAGAATGAAACATTTTCCTACTTCTGTAGCCCGAGATCTTCCTTTGGGCCTTAGATCATCATACTAAAAGGTGTTTTGTTTCTGTGGGCTGGAGTCTTTTAAACTTTCCCTCAGAATTACATTTCAAATGCTGCTCCAGCTGCCCAGGCTTTCCACCATTGTCTTTTGTTATGCCTGAGCTGCTTTTCCTTATGTCGACTTGTGCACTTGTAAGCACACACACGTGCAGACTTCTGTCATGTTGGACTAGCAAAACAACATGTGGTCTTCTCCATTCACACTTGGCTGCAAAATTTTTAAGGAGGTTCTGACTCAAGACTATGCTAAAAGGGCCTTCTGAAAAACTTCTTTTCCTTGGCAGAAAAGAGGGGGCATCACATCTTCAGCTCCCTACAGGGTTCATCACAAGCCTGGGATAAAATGCTATCAGTCTGGGCCCTGTTCAGCCGTCCAGAACCCAGGTATTTCCAACTAGGTAACAAGCAACATGACTTAACTAAAATGTCACTGATTTCTTGTCTTACCCTCTACCCAAAAGGTGCCTATGTTGTATCTACAAACACTTGCACCATAGACACACACACTGCTATATGCTTGTTTAGAACAAGTTCCACCAACGAAATGCAGTCTGCAGGATCTGTTTAGGAAGTATTTCCAACGGTTTTATACAGCCCTTAAAAAAAATAAAATAATAAAATCCAAGTGCTCAGTTTTATTTAAATATGTAGATGAAAGATACATTAAACACAGAAATAAAACCATCCTTTGAAGAAGCTCCCAGCCGTCTGGCTGCTGTGAACTGTCTTTGGACAGTGGCAGCACTTAGCCAGCCCTGGGCAGGAACCTCAACTTTGCTGCAGCCTCCAGCCCCAGTGCTTGTTGTTACTGCTGGCGTAACTCCAGCCTGCTTAGAACAAAAGCTGTCAAAGGGTAGAGGCCCAGGAGGAACCATGGTGACATCGTGGCCTTTTTCTTAAGTGGCAGAAGCATAAAAAGGGTCGCATTTTATCAGGCAGCACGATGAAGCAGGGAGTTTAAGGATAGAAGCAGGGGAGAAGGAGAGTGCAGGTGGATGTGTGAAATGGTGCCGGTTTGCTTTGAGCTGCGTAACTTAGTATCTCCAAGGGAATTCTGAACAATTTTGCGAATTAGAGTCCCTCTTTGTACGGAGGTAACCTGTGCTTTAGAATACCCAGTAGCGAGGTGGAGAAAAGACTGACATACAGGCTAGAAATGTCATTTTAGTGGGTTTAATACCGAGAAAACACAAAATACAGACTTGGAGAGTTATGTGGCTGAACATAAAAAGGAGCAGCTCACTAAGCACTGTAGCTATCTAGAAAACACACATAAAAATTCAGAGAAGAACCAAATGCAAAGCAATAGCACAATTTACTTACAATCTGGAATATCAGCAGGATTTTAGTTTGTTGTTTGTGGGTTGCTGGGGTATATGGTACATTACAGTAGAGCATCAGCACTAATTCTACATGGCAGCTCCTCAGAATACCATCTGCTTCCCCGGTAACTGTTAATATAGTTGTAATTATCTACTTCTAAGCACTTTATTGGGAATATCATTTGCAAATTAATCAACTACAGACCGGTAAAACAAATGACATGCTTGTCTGAAAACAACAGCATTATTTCAAATTATTTTCCTAAGGGTTGGGAAATATCAGCCACAGCCAAAGCTGGTAACAGGGCAAGGAAAGGTCTGCGTTCAACTTAAAAACAATGATTCTAGCTACATCCACTATGAACATGAGTGGTGTACATGAACAGATGACTGGTCTTGAGGAGCAGAAAATTTGCACAGTAAGATGCACCCCCACTTGTGAGTCCCCTTCTTATTGCTCCATACTACCCAAGTTCCTCCAGGACTTTGTTCTCTCTGCCCTCGCATCTTGCTGTGATCCAGGCTACTGCAGCCTCTCTGCCCTTTATCCCTCCTCATTCTGTAGTACTTTTGCTACTTTTATATAACTTGTACTCCTTACTACTGGCTTCCATCTCATTGCTTTTCTTTCTTCAGTGAGGGTTTCTTAGCCTTAGGAACTCTCAAGCAAGTTTACAGACCTCAGGAGCAGATACCATCTTATGATGTCCAATCTGAGATGTATGATACAAGGCCAGTGCAGAATTTACTCCTTTGAATCCCAGCTACATACTCATCATGTTGCAAAAACAAAGGCTGCCTAATGACTGTAAATAGTGGGTTGAGCTGCACCTTCCAATAGATTGAAGAAGCCTTAATTATTTGAAAGATGGTTTCATGAGGAATGATGACACACCACGCAAAAGCACTGTCCCCACCAAAGTTTCCAATAAGCTATTAGGAAAATGAATTTGGAGGACCACAATAAGCAACCGGGCTGCTATCAGTTTACTCATGCAGATACCATAAATAGCCCTTCCATGATAATGCTGTTGAGTGAGAGATTTTTTAAATCACTTAACTAGTAATTCTTGAAATATTAGAAGCCTTGCAAAGTTAATACAATATTCTAGCTCAGTGAGCAAGCAATACGTAAGGCATGTTTTCCGTGGCATCTATTTGCACTGTCCTTTGTTTGGCAGTAGGTCTAAGTGAAGCACTGTCTAATGGCAGACAGTGGGGTAAGCTGATCGATAATTGTGGAGTGCCATTTCTACATTCATGGTTGAAAGCTCACAAATAAAAGCAAACAGGTTATCTGCTCTGTGATATAAGTGTCCTCAGATCACTGTATTCCAGCATCTCAGCACTTTTCTCATGCTTTTCCCATCAGTGCCTCTATCATCTATTAATGCAACGATCAAGGTTAAAAGCAAAAAGGAAGCACATTGTTTGGGGAGAAAAATTAAATTAATTTCTTTGGAGTGATAACTTCTGTGTATTGCTCCAGCACGCGTAGAACCAGCTCCTCAAGCAAAAATTCTGCTTTTTGACTTTAGAAATATGGATCTGGTTTATGTTCCTTTGGCTGTACACTATTCAAGGACCCAGACATTAACTTTATTAAATAACACTTGATAGTAATAAGAGTTTATGTTCTTTAAAAAATTGAAGTCCTTGAACAAAAACCCACTCAAGAATCCAAGCGCAGACAAACAACTTCAGCTGGCAAAACTCAGCAACTAAAATAGTTTCTCTTCCTTTTCATTGCTGTTTAAGTAGAGTTGTCACCTATCATCAAGGCTGAACAGCTACTACTAACTGCTACTTCTCTGCATGATGAACCTTTTCTTAAGGGTTACAGATACTTAAATCCAATCCAACAGCAGACACTTCATCGTAGCTTCAATAAAATGGCATTCTAACTGTGCCAGTCCATTCATAATGAACTGGAACTTTGAGTATGATTCATAACCTCTGCTTTTAGTATTTCATTAAACTTCATAAAATAGACTGGAAAATTGGCATGAATCCCCATTCAAACCTTTCAATTTTGTACATAATTTTACAGGCATACTTATAAAATATAAGCATTTGATTTTGATTTTCTTTATAGAAGGATATGTTCTTCCAGTAGTATAATAAACACCTTCAGGACAAAGCCTAATTGTCTCTTAACAAATCATGTAGCCTCTCTGTAGATCTCAGGTTTCTGTGAATGTCAGCTAAAGCAAAATTTTTGCCAGAGCCATGAAAAAATGGATCAAAAATTACCACCTGAAAAAACATGCAGTAAGGTTTTATTTTCTTTGGGAAAAAAAAAAAAAAAAGAAAAAAAAAGAAAAAAGAAAAAGGTTTTAGAGTATGTGTTCATTATAGCATAGAAAATTTGTCTCTTTTTTGGGACTGCATTGCACCCTATAGGATAAAACAATAAAACAGCAAGGAGTTAGATCTTCATTGTTTTCAAGGGCTGATGCTAGTAGACATCAATTAATACCTGTTCCATGAACTATTTTTCACATATTGCTGAGACTGAAGCTGTAATTTTTGAACAAAGACTGCTGGATAATAATATGTGTAAGACAAAGGCGTCTGTGAAGAAGTCTAAATCACCGCTTACATCTCACTTAGATATGAAATCTTCATCTCATTGCATAAGAACCAGCAACTTCAGTGGTATCTCAATTTCACAGAACTGAAGAATTGTCACGGTTGGTAAAGACCTCTAAGATCATCACATACCACTATCAACAAACAAACAAACAAGAACCACCCCCCACACCAAAAACAAAACAAAGGAAAAAAACAAACCAACAAACAAAACAACCCCCTCACCATCCCACTAGAGGATGTCCTTACGTGCCTCATCTACATGTTTTGTGAGTACTTCCAGAAATGGTGACTCCACCACCTCCCCAGGCAGCCCATTCCAGCACCTGACTATTCTTGCAGTTAAAAATTCTTACCATAATATCCATTCCAAACCTCCCCTGGTGCAACTTCAGGCCATTTC